>CAUYSK010071299.1:0-32646 GCA_963575035.1 Avahi laniger
GATTGTTCTGACACGTCCCAGTCACTGAGTGCTAAGCTTTGAGAAAATTACCTCCACCTGGGAAAGCTGCGTGTCTCCCAAAAGCAGTGTGCCTTGAGGTATAAAGTTAATTATATTATGGAGGTTTAAGTGAAAATAGAGTCTGAACTGAATTTGACATAAAGCTTCCTACCTGTCAAGCTGCTACCTTACACTGCCCAGGCTTTCTGAGATAGGATGATTTGGAACCAGTACGCACCGGGATGCTGATTGTCCCCTGTGCCTTTCTGTCCCAGCTATGGAATAGATGCCTTTATTGAGCAATTGTGTTGCAGATGTTTCGGTTCTCTGGGGTCGGGCTCAGGGCAGAACAGGTGGAGAGTATGTGCTGCCCCATCACCGGTGAGCCTGGGTTGGGCCTGCCTATGGAACACAAAGAAGACAGCTCAGGCCACGGGGGGCTAGGGTTTCTATTGTTGCGTCTAAGTGGGTATGGGCTGGGAAGGGGACTAGGAGACTCATTTGCCATTTGTTGCCTTTAAAGCTTGAGTGACAGCCGCTGCATGTGAGTGTTTTGCAGACCAGGATGTGGGCTACAGCATGTAGCCAAAAGGGTCTCCTGAGATCCAGCCAGCTAATTGGTCTCTGACTTGACTGATGCCACTCTGGGACCCGGGGAGACTTGCTTTCTGGTAGCAATAACAGGAAGTAGATAAATCAGAGAACAGGGAATGAAATGGGCAGTGAAAAGCTGAGTTCTTGTCTCTGATGACAGAATTAAGTAGAAAAATTTCTCTCCAGAATCTCCCCGAAGTCATACCAGTGCCAAATCACCCCTGCCTGGGGCTTCCTGCAGGAGTCTCTGAACACTCTCTGAAAGTATTCCCTGATGAGTTAAGCTCTGGTGCTCCCCACCTCTTGATGGGCTTGTTTTGTATGTGCCAAGCTTTAGGATGAGGAGGCATTTTGGTTTGGGACATGGGGGTGTGGGGGTTGGAGGCCTGGACTTTAGGGCTGACCATTCGAGGCAAGGGGCCTTCTTGAATTCCGAGGCCTTGTCTGTAGGATTTGTGTTGAGTCTTTGGTAGAAACAACCGTTCAGTCAAATTTCTATTTGGGCATCCTATTCCTTCTTCTGATGGTTAAGTTGTCAGAGAGTTGGGAGAGTGCATGTTTGCATGGTGCATGAACATCTTGGTGCTCTGGTATATATGACCAAATTCCACAACATGATAGCACATGGCTGTGAAGAAGGCCGCTCTGAGTCTCTCTGAGCTGATTTCATGGATCTTTGTTTATAGGGAGCAGCAAAGAATAAATAAGCCTTTTGCACAGATTGGCCTCAATAGGTGGCCTTTTTTTTTTTTTTTCTCTGTGCACGGTTTGAATTCTCCAGGAACAATTTAAGAAGACCGTGGCATATGCAGAACATAACCAGTTCATTCATTTATTGTACAAGCCTTGAAAAAGTGTTTGTGATCACAAGAATATTTCAGCACTTATCTCCTGTAATAGGGAGCTAGTTCCTGAAGCCCCTTAACTCTGCTTCGGGAACTATTTGGGGGAGCCCACTGAACAGAATTAATATGAATTTATGGCTTCTTAACTCCCTGCAGAGAGGAGGAAAGTCTCCGATGCTGGGACTGTAAGTGTAAATGTGCACCCATCGGGGTGGAATAGCACATGTACTCCTGGTTCCAGCTCCTGCGAAGCTGGTCTGGACCAGCCGTCTGGTCATACGCCTAAAATGTGACACTGGATTGGAGATTGAAACGATTATAAGTATTGCACATGTGAAACACGGGCTTGTTCACAAGCTGATCCTTTTCTGTGGATGTCAGGAGGTAAGGGAATGACCAGAATGCACTGCTCAGGCGGCAGGTCATTGGTGATAAGACTTGTCTGTGGCCATGTCATAGATCCCACGACAGCCAGGGGAAATGTGAAGCATTCCATCTTGAATCAAGCTGATATTTTCAACTGAAATGACTTATTTGCTTTGGCCTTTCGTGGCTTAGCTGCTGCCAAACTCCTGTATCCCTGGATGGGCCTTTGACAAGGGGCTCCTCAGGCTCACCGTTCTGCGGCCAATCCTTTCCAGTGTGCATGTGTGGGCTGGGTGGGTGGGTGCGGAGCTGAGGGAGCTCAGTACTAGGAGACAAACTGGATGAATGGGGACTTTGCTGGCAGGCTTTTCACTACGGCAGCACGTGGCGCCCAGCCTCACGGTGCAGCCAGACGATGACCTGGGGGTGGCATGTGGCACTGTTTGTTCCTAGAGGGACTACATGAGCAGGGTGGCAGTGAAAACCCTTTGGCCCCTACTGGGGTCCAGGAATCAATTCTTTGGGAGTCTAGACATGCCTCTTGCTCCAGGATGTGACCTTTCATTAGCCCAGTTTTCTTAGCTGTCCTTCTGTTTCTCCAAGTTCGAAACACAAGTTTTACTTGCTTTTTCTGACAGTATAACTCATTCTGTCTTTTTATTAGGTTGCTGCATTAGTTGGTTTTTGCCTCCCCCCCCCCTTTTTTTTCCAAAGAGGGAAAAGGTAAAATGAGAGTGGTAAAGATTTTTTTAAATGGCTTTATTCCTAGTTAAAAAGTATTACATGTTCACTGTTTACAGTTTTGGAAATATTAACAAAGGATAATTAAAGAATAGTTACTCTTAGCTTTATGATATATATAATTCTAATTTTTTTGCATTGGTATGCTTTTCTGCAAAAAATGTGCTGATGATAAACCGTGTTTTGTAATTTCATTTCTCTTAATATTTCATGAGTATTTCTGTTACTAAATATTCTCCTATGACATTACTATATACATAATATTCCCTTGTGACTATATACCAGAATATTTAATGCTTTCTGTTGTTGGACATGGGTTTTTAAAATTTTTGTGTCACAGACAAAGCAAACAGGTAAACTGTCATTCGGAGAGGTTAAGTAACTTACGATCATTTAGCTGGATGGGGCTGGGCTCTGGATCTGAGAGAGATACTTACTCCAGGTACATCTGGGATCTGCTCACAAGGCTGGGATAGGGGGTCGAGGGTGGTAGATGGTTCAGGGGGTCAAGTGCAAGACAAGACATTCCATAAGACAGCCTGAAGCCTTCAGGGAATAAAACTTGCAGGAACCAGGAAGGCAGGAGGACAGCCACGTGCCTCAAATCTAGGGAGAGAGGAGCTGCCGGAATGGAGAATGGGTGTCAGAGCGAGAATGGAGAGTTAGGGGTGGGCTGGAGAGAGAGGAGGTGATGCTAGCTAGCAGTTCAGGTCTGGGTTCTGGAAAGAGGTTGTGGCCCTGTCTCACGGTGCTTTGAGTAGAAATGGGTGCACATCAGAGCTTAGACTTCTGGGGCAGGGGCAGCCAATTTGTTCCATCCCCTGTTCACCTGTCCCCAGCGATGGGGACGACATACCTTCACCTGGCCGTTCCTTCCATTCTTGCCCTGCAGTAGCCGTTAGGACGTTTTCCCTATGCTGTGTTAGAAATAAGCTCCTTACAACTTCCCACACCCGGGTTCTGGTTCTGCCCTCTGGGCCCACCATAAAAAATTCCGATTCCTCTTCTGTATTCTTATGACTCTCCAAACAGTTGAGCGCTAACCTTTCATGGGTAGGGAGGGGGCACCTAAAGCTTAGCTCTTCTACGCTAAGACCTTCATTCCTTTCTTCATGGGGTTTCCTGCCACCCGTCTGCTGCTGTTTTCCTCTTAAAGAGGGATGCCAAGGGCTGGGAGCTCATTACTGGGGACAAATCCAGACGAATGGGGGGTGTGGGATACGGGCACCATATTAGTTTGCTAGTGCTGCTGTGGTTTAAACAAAAGGAATGTATTTTCTCATAGTTCGAGAGGCTGAAAGTGTAAGATTGAGGTGCCAGTGGGGTCGGTTTCCTTTGAGGCCTCCTTCCTTGGCTTATAGGAGGCCCGCCTCTTGCTGCCTCATGTGGCTGTCTCTGTGAATGCCCCTGGTGTGTGGGTGTCCACATATCCTCCTCTTACGAGGACACCAGTCAGATTGGGTTATGGCCCATCTGTATGAGCTCATTTAACCTTAATTACCTCTTTGAAGACTCTAGCTGGTAGTATAGTCATGTGCCTCGGTACTGGGGGTTAGGGCTTCAGTGTAGGAATTTGAGGGAGGGATGCAATTGAGCCCGTAACAGTCAACAAAGGGACCAGTACCAAGCCAGAACTAGACTCCTGCCTCTTTTGCCTTAACTTTTTTTATGAGGAGCTGCATTGTCATTTTTTTCCCCCAAAGCACCTAGAAATTATTTGAGGATTTAGGTTTCTTTTTTTTTTAACCTTTTAATTTGAAATAATGATAGAATGACAAGTTGTTGCAAAATATAGAGATGCCCCCTGTACCCTTCATCCAGATTCCCCCGGTGGTAAAGTCATGCATAACTAGAGAGTAATATCAAACCAGGGAATTAACATCAGTATGATGCATAGAGTTTGTTCAGATTTCACCAGTGTTACATGCACTCATTTGCATGTTTCTGTGTGTATAGTTCTGTGTAATTTTATCAAATGTGGATGATGTTTTAAAAATGAGATAAAGATGAAACCAGATAGTTTTGAGTTATGTATGCTAGGCAGACGCACACGTAGGCAACATCAACACACACACACACACACACACACACACACACACACACAGAAGGCTGGCAGATCCTCCTGAGAGTGGCTGCTTTGGAGAGACCGGGAGCTAGCTGGTGGAAAGGGGTTCTTTGAGAAGGGTTTCCTGTGAGTCCGGCATTCCCGGGGAGAACGGAGCCTTTGCAGGATGCCTGGATACACAGAACAATTGCTCCAAGCTGGGCGGCAAGTGTATTAGACACAAATGTGTCATGTTTTCTTTGTTTATCGCTTATTATTGAAACCCAGTGCAGCCCTCTGTGTTCCAGTTAATGATGCAAAGAAAATTATTCTCAGATTTCATCTGCCAAGTGTTTGTTTAATACAAAGGTCACAGGAATACCAGCAGCCAGCAACCAAAGAGAACCAAATTTCCTTTCAGAGCCCTGGGAGCAAAGAGTTATTTTGCCTCTGAGTTTTTATTTTAACTTGACATTGGGCAAAATGTATTTTAACTCTCCAAAGAGTATGGGTCGGGTATGGATCAAACACACTGTGACCACACTTCTTCTGAAACAGTAATTAAAAATGCATCCCTGTGGGAGCAAGCACAGCTCATTATATTCTTGCAACTTCATTGATATTGAAGTTTCCTTCATTAATTTTTTTTTTCTAAAATAAATGACACTGTACAAGTGGTCAATTTGTTTTGGCTGTATTCCATTCCCTCGCCCCATCTGCTGGTCACATGCCATTCTCAGGGTGTTTTTAGCAACGTGCTAGGCAACGCGCCGGTGGCTCTTATCTGGTACTTCCGTATTGCCTGGGCTGGTATGTGTTTCTCATTCATTTGCAGCCACGCATAATTCACGTGCCGTGGTTCACAGAATCACTGCCGTGCTTGCTGCTTGGGTGACCTCGGGCAAGACTTGGAGTGTGGGCTCTGGGGTGCAGCAGTCCTGAAATTCAAATCCCGGCCCCTCCGTGGACCTGCCTCCCTGGTTTCAGATGAGTTTCCAGCTGCCATGAGCCTGTTGCCTTATCAGTAAAATGAGGCTGACTGAAGTCTACCTCGCCAGGTTTTCCCTAAACATCAGGAAACATGTTCCTGGCGAGGATCAGTAAATGCTGCCCTGTCCATCTTCATAGTCATGGTATCTCCATTTGGAAATCGAGGCATGGTTAAGTGATGAACTTGTCTAAACACGGGGACAGATCTTTTGACCGGAGTCCTTGGAATCTGATTTTTGGCCTGGGATGTAATCCATCTTGTAGAGCTGAGAATAGCAACCTCTTCAGTCCCGAATTAAACCAGCAGGGCTCCTCTTTTCCTGATGACCCCTCCTGTGGCTCATCTCAAAGTACAGGAAGGGCTAGCACTGCCCCAGGCGGCAGGGAGGCCACTTTGTGTTAATTTGGAGGCGCCCCAGAGTATGGCCATTGTCCCAGTGTGATGTATTGATTGGCTTTCTGGGTTCTAACATGTTGCTTCTTAATTTGGAAGCATATTCGTTCAATTTTTTAAAAAAGAATATATTCTTGTTTTAGTAATTTGGGAAAAACAAAAAATTCAATAAGAAAACATAAATAATTTGTAATCCAGGTACCTATAGAAAATTATTATCAATATTTAGGTATATTTCATTTCATCCTTTTTTTATTTTGGTATATATTTTTACTTAGTTAAGACCATACTATAAGTAAACCTGTTTTTAAAAAATCAATTGGCATATTATAAACATTTTTCTATGTCATGAACAATATACGTCATTTTAGATAATTGCATGCTATTTTGTCAATCTAGAAATGCTGGAATTTGCTTGTTGGGCATTTAGGCGATGACCATCTTTGTGACTTTAGCCTCATCCACATTTGCTGAAAACTTTAAAAGCTCAGGTTAGTTCAGATAGATTCAGCGGGACCCGAAAGCCAGTTTGGCCTTGCTGTGGCTTTTTCCAGAAGATAAATGAGGAAGACCCTAGGTATCACGCAGACAAGCTTTGGGCCGGCCCTCAGTGTTGGCCCCTTGTTTTGCGACCCCCTCCCACATCTACCCAGGGGCTCCGTCTTCAGTGCCGCAGGGCTCAGCTAACAAATGAGAAAGGCAGTGCGGATCCTGAGGGACTGGTCCTTGCCTTGTCCTCTGCCATTTGTTGCCCTGTGGGAATGCAAAGTGAGTGTTTCCAGATCTTCTGGTGGTTGAGAGAGACTGGAGATCCCTATTTTCCAAGTGGACTGAATGGCCGTCTCGTGGAAATCCTCCCCACACCCTTTCTGGGTCAGTGTCAGGTAGGCCAGCTCCAACACATCAGTGCTTGCCATTTGGGGCTCTTTGCTCGGGACCTTCAATTTCAGATAGTGTTTGCCTTTTGAATGGCAAATGCAGCAAATACAAAAGGAGGCAAGGAAAGCTCTTGGATGTCGTGAATGAACCAGAATGAACAGTGTTCTCTACTGTGGTTCTGAAGGATGGGCTATTGGGTTTAGGGGAAGGGAAAGGGGCTCTTGCACAGACACAGGACACTGTGGCAGCAATGAGGGAACACCTACAGCTGAGTGGGCCCCTCAGGTGTGCTCTGGCTGACGCTTTCCCTACTGCTCATAAGAATGGGAATCTCAGAATGGAAAAGAAACAAAACTCTTTTTTCCAAGCTAAGCGTGGCCAGAGGAGGAAAAATGCTGTTCATAGTTCCCTGAAGGGAGCATTTGGCTGCAGAGACCAATACCATTTTGGGCTGGTTGGGGCCTACAGATATTTACTATGTGTACGACAGCATCTTTGCAAAGAAACTTCAGGTTATAGCACCTAGACACGACCCAGAGAAAGGTGAAGATGCACATGAGGGAGTTTTCTTTCCAGAAGGATGTTAAAGACCCCAGCTCATTACTTCTCCACCACTGCTTTCTTTCTGCACCTAACTAGTGAATGTAAACCCATTTTATTTGCTTTTCAACTGCAGCATAGGTATTGTTCTTAAATAAAAAAGACTGAGATATTTTTCTAATAATATGCATATTTTTTGTCTTAAGTTTGTTTCTAGACTATTCATTTTTCTCATACAGAATAATCTTGGCTTTATTTCCTTTTTGTCCTTTTCACCTACAAGAAGCATTCTGTGAGAGCAGATGGTGCAGAGAGTTTGGTTTCTATAGAGCATTGTGATTTGCTGTTGTTAACAGGGATTTGAGGTTAACAGCTTTCCTCTTCAGTAAGAAGTGAGTTCTTCGTTGCTAGAGAAATTTTTACTGTTAAAATGCCCTGTGTAAGAATCTTTGTTGTGGACATTTGCTTTTGTCCAGCACCTCGTGTTTTCATTGGGGAACAGCTTCTTCCATCTCAGGTGGTTGCTGTGGGCAGCAGAAGCAGCCGTGTGGTCCAGGCGTGGCCAATCACGACACAGAAAAGGGCTCTGGTCTACAGTGAGAGTCCACCATGAGGTTAGAAAAATGGACTCAGAGAGACAGGCTGCCTTTTCTTCTAGGACTGCCGGCTGAAAGAACTCTGAATGCTCAGAGATTTCAATGTCTATCCTTGCTGCCACTTGCAAAGAACTTGCCAAGAAGGAAGACAACGTGAAGGAAAGTAGACCAGGGGAAAGGGAGGGCAAGAGGGCTCCCTGGATCCAGCTATGCCTGAAGCTAGCATCTAGCCCTTAGAATCCTAGTTACTTGAACACATAAATTATTTTTTCCAACATTTGCAGCAAGTGCCTTATCAGGGTTGAATGCCCTGTCATGTAAGAGTTAGACCGAGTTGCTTTCCTCTTGAGGTTTGGCCAGGAACCTTCAAATAGGGATAGAATCCAGGGAAACCCATGTAAGTTGTCTTCTGGTAAAAGTGCTAGCTCTTTCACAATGCCAAGATATTCACTCATGATACTCTGAAGAACACTGTCCTTGTGCATAAAATAAAAAGTTAGCTTGAAAGTTCTGGCTTATTCATTATTTCAGAGGTGTTGAAGTTACAGGACAGGGATTGAGAAGCCAAAATAATGCCTCCTCCCCACCTTTTTTCCTGCCTACCATAAACAAAGTATTTAAAAATAACCTGTTGGCAAGCTTTATGTAGGAACAGTAAGTATTTAATAGCAAATTGTTTATGTGGGCAGGAGAGCTTTGAGCATGCTCAGCTTATTCAATGGCTCTGTTTATTGAATAGAAGAAATATAACCCACCCTGGCTCCTTTACATAACTGCAATTGCCAAAGCTACCTTAACTCCCTTTAACGACTTCAGGAATGAATATGTTCCCCTCTCAACTCTGTGTTGCCATTTCATTCCTGCCAAGCCTGATGTGTGTATGTGCATGCTTATTTTAGCCCACGTACAGACGAAATCTGAAGATACCAAAGCGTTAGGCAGCTAATGGACACTTATAAAAATGTAGGTATGTTTCTTTAGAGCTAGAATTCAGAAATTTGGTTTGAGTCACTGATGGCTACTTACCTGGACTACTTGAAGCTAAGGATCCTCGCATGTGCTTCGGGGGGGCATTTCACAACGTTCTCAAATTATGTGAAGATTTGTGTGTATGTGCGCTCTCGCGGAGAAAGCTTTCATTAGATTCTCAATGAAGTTCATGACCCCAAAAAAGGTTAAAACCACTTGAAGTCCTAATGTTAGACCTTGATGACAGGCAACTTGGGGTGAGATGAGCCAAGATAGTGGAGGTAAAATAGGCTGCAGAGAGTGACAGATGGCGTTTGGGGACTGGAATGTTGTTCACTGCTCAGCTCTTGACTTGATTTGCTCCCTGGAGAACCGCTGTGCTTCCGACAAGAAACATTTAAACAGCACTTAGGCAACTGTGGGTGCAAAGTCAGGAAGCGTCCTAAGTGGCATCGGAGATACCCTCCGCCCTCGCCTTCCTCTGCTGCCTCCTCCACTCCCCCCCGAAAATTCCTTTGGGACCGAAATTTTCCATCCCTTCTTTCAGCCTGACCGTGGGTGTTTTGGGTAATATTCAGCAAATTTTCTGTGCTGGTTTAGACTGATGCACAGATAGGAAAATCAAAACTATTTTTTTTTTTTTTGGTTCTAAAAGCAGAAACATCTTAAAAATGCCCTTGGATCGTTAATAGAATTTGAACTCTCAAAGTCAAAACTTTCCATGTGTTCTAACTAAGAAAAAGTCTCTTGGGGTCATTAAAAACAAGCAAAAGCAGAAAGTTGTGAGGGACCCAAACAATAATCTGAGGACACCAGTGAACTGGGAAAACTTTTCATCAGCAAAATATTTTTGGAGACAGTTGCTGCCTTTGAGAAACCTCTTGTTCATACCATCGCCTCCTATTTCCGGCATGGCGGGATCGAGGAGGTTTGGGGTTGAGTTCGTCCTGATCTCTCTCTCCTTCCTTTCTCTCTGCAGTGTTCTAAGCATGTGGTGCCACTGGGTGTGATTTGTCACTTGTTCCCTTTCTGGGCAAGACGTTATTACCATAAGAACATTGTGGGTTGTTAATGGAGTTTACAAAGGGATTTTGGATTCCCAGCAAGAGGTCTCATTAACACAGCAAGGATCTAATAGATTCTAAAATTGTGTATGGACACTTGGAACCTTTTGAAACCCAGTGGTGCCTATTATTAGATCTAAATCATTTCACTGACCCCTGGCTTTAATCTGTACATTCATATTGTGGGACAAAAAGCCTTGTCTTTATCCAGGGAGATCGAGTGTATGGATTTAAGGACATGTTAATACCTGTGATTTTGATGCTAAAGACAAGATTCAAAGGCCATCAGGCAGTACAGAGAACACATGTCTCCCACATAGGTGCTTTTATTTTATTTTATTTGTTAATATTGGCCTTGTTACTTGTTGTGAGCAAGTGTTTAATTTTAGGGTTCCTTATCATCACAAAGAAAATTTAACAGCCATCTGCTTAGCCAAGTGTAGTAAGCACATGTGAGTTTGAATAATGACCATAATAACACTGAATACACCAGCTCCCATTTATGGGGCCCCAGCTCTGTGACAGATACAGAGAATGGGTGGTTTGCATGTACTCTTGCACTCCCACCTCCTGACTCCCAGGGAGATAGGGGTTAGCTGAGCGGGTTCAGCAACTTGTTCAGAGTCATAGGGTTAGTGACTAGCAAGGCCTGGGTTACAATCCTGGTCTCCATTGTCCCAAGGGCAATACCCTTCCCGCCATATGTTACCCCTCCCCCAGCCCCAGCCAATATTATGTCCTCACCAGGATTATCTAGGACTCCAAGCATGTTACACTAAGTATGAAAAGTGATTTAACTCAACTACCCGGTTGGTTATTTATACAGCCTTTTTTTGGTATATGACGCCCCTGGGCCACTTTGTTATTTTAGCAGTAAAATGGAATGGTGAGGTGTTGCCAGGCCAGGAGGAGTCCAGGTTCAGGGGCTGGCTCCGTGAGAATTTTTTAAAGTCTCATCAGATAAAGCTTTGCTCCTACAAAACATCACACGAGTTGTTTTCAAAATCTCCCTGTAGTAAAGTGAGAGGAACTCACTCACCAGACGGTTTTGTTTACATTGCTGGCCTGGCGGCATTTAATTGATATCCATTCACTGCGGTTGTGCAACTCGGACTTGAGTTTTTCACTCCCAGGCTTGCCTGAGCTGACTTGCTTTTCTGTTTTGAGTCAGAAGTGATTTTATAACCTGCTGCACCACAGCTGGGGCAAACGTGGTCAGAAGGCAGGGTAAGAAGAATTCATGGATCACGGATGAACACGTGTGGGAGAAAAAGAACAAGCGTAGCTGAGAGACTGTAATTCCCAACCCTTTCACGACGGGGAAAATAATTGGCATCTATGGTTGTTGAGCCCTGGAGTGTTCTGAAGACCTCCAGGAGTGGAGTTCCCCTGGAAACATACTGTGTTAGGAGAAGAAGGTGGTTACATGAGTATCGCGGGTGGCCAAGGCCTCCTTACACCATCCCTGGGGACATAAGGTCCAAGTGGCTGAACTCCCTTCTAGCTGTCTGTGTTTAAGCCACACTTTGCTGAAATTCAAGAGCCTCTAGAAAAACGGTGGCCTTCAGAAAAATGACAATCTCTTACTGGTCCACCTAAAGGAGCAGAGGGAGGGTCGAGAGGGCAAAAACTGGGCAAGTGACCAAGTGTTCCACGCAGGAGTATTGCATTGATGCAGCATTGGGAAGGTGAGAGGCTGACCTCCTCCATCCTCCAGCTCGTGGGGTCACGTTCGTATTTCCAGCCTTTAATTTTAAAATTTTAATTTGGGTAAATTACACATAGTATAAAATTTACCATTTTAACCATTTTTAAGTGTACGGTTCAGTAGGGTTAATTAAGCGTATTCACATTATCGTGCAGCAGATCTCCAGAACGCTTTAATCTTGCAAAACTGAAACTCTGTGACTATTAAACAACTCCCCATCCTCCCTCCGTCCAGCCCCTGGCAACCACCATTCTCCTTTCTGCCTCTCTGTGAGTATGGCTATTCTGAATAGCTCATGTAAGTGGAATCGTACAGTATCTTTTGTGACGGGCTTATTTCCCTTATCACAGTGCCCTCGAGGTTCATTCCTATTGCAACATGTATCAGAATTCCCTTCCTTTTTAAGGCTGAGTAATATTCTATTTTATGTATAGACCACATTTTCTTTGTCCATTCACCCTAGGGTGGACACTCAGCTTGCTTCCACCTCTTGGCTTTTGTGAACATGGGTGTGCAACATACTCACAGCTTTTTAGAAGTACGTTTCCACCTGGGTGTCCTAAGGTGCATTAAATTCAGTAAGTCCAAAATTCACCTCCTTAGTTTCCTCCCAAGTTTGCTTTAACCTTGTCTTGTCCTTCCCTCCCTCGTGCATTTAAAAGCCACGTGGTCTTAGGATCAAAGCTCCTGAACACACCTTGCGTCTGGCTCCCTTCTCTTGCTGCCGCAGGCCAGGCTCTCAGTACCTCTCCCTGGGACTGTCCACTGCTGACAAGTCTCACTGTGTTCAGTCTGGCCCGTTTCCAGGTTGCCCTCTGCACTGCCACTGTTCCAAAGCAAGTCGTGCACGCTTATGAACCTGGAGAGATGTGCATTGTCCTGGAATCTTTGTTTCAGAAGTTCCAAGGGATCTGCGTTGGATTTAATTTTACTGCATACGCAGTGAATATGGTTAACAGTATGGTTATTTGTGTTAATATAGTGCATATGTTGGGATTATACTATTGTATTTTTGAGACACTTAAAATAACTCAACCTTTTTGATAGAGACATGAATTTAGTCGACTACATTTCATTCATTCATGTGTTCATTCAGCAGACATTAATTGAGAACTTACTATGTCTCAGTGCCTGTGTGAGGTGCTAGGGATATATGGATGAATCAGAGCTAGCATCTGCCTCTAGGAGTAATAACAACATCAGCCAATGTTTATTAAAGACTATGTGTCAGAGACTAGGCTGAGTTCTTTATTTTCTGGTATATTCCTCAAAACAACCCTTGAATTAAGTTTTATTGGCTGCGTTTTACGGAAGGAAATCAGGACGCAGAGAGATTGAGTAAAGGGAGAGCGTGGGGATTTGAGCCCAGGGGATCCTTTCTCCAGTGGATGTATTCCTGTGTTCGGCTTCCTAGCAAACTGTATCAGCACTGTCATAAACGAGAGTTTGAAACATAGGAAGGGCAAAAATGAAACACCAGGCCAATGTATACATATGCATTTGTAGATGTGGAGTTGGAAAATGTCGACCAAATGTGCTCAGGAATATTTCATAAGTGTGAATAATGACTCAGTCCCTTGCAAGGAGACACACTGTCTTCTGAACCATAGCTGTTGTTAGAGAAAAGGAACAACATTCTGCACGCTCTCGGAGCAAAAGCTCCTGTAAATTCTATTTTCTTAGGTGTCAAATGCTGCTCCCTGCTGTAGCGCGTTATGCAGGCAAAGAAATAACATGACGAAACCTCTCACACAGCTTTAGAAAGGAAGGCAGTGTCTCCAAGCTGGCTGTCCACATATATCTGGAAGAAGCGTTTTCAGAACTTGCCAGTGTTCACAGCTGGGGAAAGGGTGTGCTGGCTCCCTGAGAATCACACAGGGCCAGCCTGAGAGGGGCCAGGAGCATCTTCTGCTGTCAGGTGGCCCCCTCGTCGTCGTCCTCTGTAAGTGGGCAAGCAGTCCTGCTGGGTTGTGTCTTCAGTGGGGACACACACACACAGTGCAGAGAGGAAGAGGGAAAACAGAGATTGCTTTTCATCACACACAAGCCAAGCATGTTCTTTTCAGAATGCAGTTCACTAGTGTTGGACACTGTTAGACAAATAATCTATTAGCATTAAACAGACCTTTCATTTAAAATCTAGGAGGATGGTAGGTTCCATAGCTCGCCATCGGCAGTGGTGATTGTTTTGAAAAGCTCTGGCTGATGGGAAGCCTCCATTGGCAGAGTACATGCTGTGTGCCAGGCTCTGCATTCAGTGTTGCCCTTAGGTTTTTTCCACTTCATCTCGACAAGGACCATTTTACAGAATAGGAAACTGAGGCTCTGCCAAATCAAGTAACTTGTGCAAAGCCACTTCTCTTAGTAAGTCACTGATAAGATTTGAACGTAGTGTTTACTGAGTATGCCTGGCCCAAAATTGAGATTTCATAGAATAATTGATTTTTTTTTTCCGTTATGGAACATTTAAGACATATCTAAAAATAGAAAGGATAGTCGAATGAATCACCTTCCTTGTTCCATCTCTGCCCCACTCAGTCTCCCTTCTCCTGGATTATTATGAAGCAAATTTCTGACATATCATTTTCTTTGTAATTATTTACTACAGAATATTAAAATAATGATTCTTAAAACATAATTACAGTACCATTCTCATGCCTTGAGAAGTAATAATAATTTCTTAATACCAATAAATATCTAGTCAGTGTTCAAATCAATTGTCTCAGAGAAGAAAGTTTGTTTAAATCAGATCCAAACAGCCTGTGCTTTGCAATTGCTTCACTTGTCTCTTAAGTCTATTTTAATCTCTTGGTTTCTTCCTTTCTCTCCTCCTACCAGATTAAAGATCTTGGACCATTTGTCCTGCAGAGTTTTGTACAGTCTGGATGGCGCTTTTTGACATGTTCTTCTGTCCCCTGCCTGCATGCGTTTCCTGACTACTGGTTGTTAGATTTAGAGACTTGATCAGATTCAGGCTTGATTTTTGTTGTTTTGTGACAAGAGATACTTCATAGATGATGATATATACTTCCAATGAGGGACTCATGATATGTAGCTTTCTCTTTCTGTGATATTTATGGTGCCTGGTCATGGCCTTGGGAGTGGTGATATTTAAATTCTATCATTCTTTGTTTTTTTTTTTTTGTTTTTTTTGTTTGTTTTTTTTTGAGGTGAAGTCTTGCCCAGGCTGGAGTACAATGGCTCAGTCATAGCTCACGGCAGCCTCTAACTCCTGGGCTTAAGGGATCCTCCCACCATTTTTTGTGTAGTTTTTGTAGAGACCCAGGTAGGGGGCTGGGGGAGTGATCTCCCTATTTGCCCAGGCTGGTCTTGAACTCTTGGCCTCAAGCAATCCACCTGGCTAAAGTGCTGAGATTACAGGTGTGAGGCCCCCCTCCTTCCTACCTATCATTCCTTCCTTAAGTGTTTCTATTAAGAGAAAAACTTCCCCATTTCAACTATGTTGTTGTCCTGAGGTAGAATAAGAAAAGCAGGGAAGATGCTATATGACTAGCAAAAACAATTTAAGATTTACAGTTTTTCCCCCCAGTTCTTTTTGTCCTTACGGTGTACCCTATTCAGGATATACAGTTAAATTACTGTGTTTGAAATAACTGAAAGTGGCTGCTGTGTGGTTATGACTCTAATTCAATGAACAATTAAGTTTGCTTCATTTTGCTTTGATTTTTATAGATTGCTTTCAAAGCATATAATTATATGAACTATTTACAGAATTTCAAAGTCAAATCTACAAAACAGGGATACTCTGAGATTACTACCTGCTAAACCTGTCACTTTTTTCTCTTCCTTCCCTTACCTTAGAGGTTATCCATTTTTCTTTCAGGTTTTGGTTTTTATCTTTCCATTTGTAAAATAAAACCAAATATACTTACATAATAGTAGCTCCCTTTTCTACATAAAATGTAGATTATTATGTAAATTTTCTCTACTTTCTCACCTAACAATATACCCTAAAAATCAGGAACTATTGCAGCATATAGACAATGAGGATAATTGGCAGTCTGTGGAGACACAGAAGCATCGAATTTTTCCAGCTGATAATAATAACAGCAGACACTCGGTGGTACTTGCTCTGTGCCTCACTCTGTTCTAAGTGCTTTGTATCAATTAGCGCATTTAATTCTTGTAACAGGAGTAATCTCCTGGCATATGTACTATTGTTATCCCTATTCTATAGGTGAAGGAAACTGAGGCACAGAGAGGTTAGGCAACCTACCAAAGATCTCAGAGCTAGTGAGTAGCAGAACTGGGATTTGAATGCAGGTGTCTGCTCTTTATACCACATCACACTACTTTAGAATTGCCAGAATTTGATTTTCTGATTTTTTGTGAGTTGGAAAATTGCAACTCTGGGGTTATGCTAAAGGTCAGAGTACTCACGTGCCCTGTCGCCAGATTTATTACTTTTTCTAATGGTCATTGGCTCATCTTACAGCTACTTGTCAAGTCTGGGCTTTGATTTTACCTCACTGCAAACTAAAATCTTAGCCTGTTGTTATTTTGTGCATGCTCAGAAGATGTGAGACTCCTGGGTCAGAGACAGAGGGCTTTATTACTTCCTTGTAAGTACCATGGGAGTGATGCTGAGGACCAGGTGGATGTCTACACCCACGGTGAGTTACAGGAAAGGAACAGTGAGTTTGGGGAATCTACTGCTTTTATAGCAAGCAGTAAGCAAGCCTACTCTTTGTTCCAGAGACATGCCTTACCTCATTCCTCAAGGCTGCCCACTGAGCACTGGCGAGGGTCTAGCATTCTTGGCACACCTAGCAAGATGTGTAGGAGCATAGAGACCCAGCGGGGACTGTCTCCTCCAACACTTCTTTGCACCTGTCTTACTGGCTTTAGAATAAAGGGTCAAGTGGGTGCCCCATACCATTTCTTTGCCAAACAACTGCTTTTAAATACATTTGCCAATATTCCCTGACATATTTACTCCAAGTTTTGCTGTTCTCTGATTCTAGCTATAGCAAAAAGAGTCAGCTCTCTTTTGAAAGCCACCCTTACCAAATTCTAAACACTCACCACCACACTGCAAACCTGTGGTTTTTCTCTTTTATTTGTTGCAGAAAAACGTTTTGGAACCAGCCGGATAGGTGAGGTTGACAAGCATCGGTCAGTTTTGTTTCTACGTAATGGAGGTTTCTTTTTATTCCCTTTTCTGTTTCCCTGGTTGAACTTCTTTTCACTGTTAAGCCCAGTTTTCTTGCCAATGGTTTTTATTATTCTGTAAATTACTGCCCCTTCCGAATGCCCTGACAATAACTTTGCCTTTTCATAGTAACACATTGAGCTTTGAATGGTGACACTCTTTGGAGGCATCCTCAGTGAATTTCCTGCTCAGGTTTCTTATGCTAAATAACAAACATTAAGGGTCCAGCCCGCTGCTTATGATGGGGAGAAGTGGCCTTTTAAGTTATAAGAGGAAAAGGCAGCACACAGGGGGTTTTTGTAAGTGTGTGATTCTGGTCCACTGAGGGACAGTTGGGAGCCCAGGTCTAGAGGCATGGAGAGAGAACATACAAAACAGGCCCTGGGTTAGGGGAGGAAGGTCAGGTCAAGGAGTGCAGAGGCCATTCTTGCCACCTACCACCCCTTACCTTAAAATCTAGCCTGCTTCTATTAGCTACTAGGATGGGAACCGTTTAATTCAGCCGGATGATGGAAAGTATAATATACTCGGTATGGGGGTTAGCCTCAGCTTTTTCTCTCTTCTGGATTTTAATGCCAGGTGTAGCCTCTGGCGTGGCTAGTGGGTGGGGGAGTGAAAGGCTTGTCACTTCCTTCCTGGGGGATTCTCAGGATATGTTGCTGAACAGATATCTGTGCCTATCCATGGCCGCTTTTAGGAGCTTTTATACTTATAATTGGGCCTCTTCTTGGAAGATCTTTTTGTTGTTGTTGTTTAGCTAGGCTCAAGGAGGTGTTTCAGGACCTTCAAGCTGTTTCAGGAGACACTACAATTATCTTTGGGAACATAAGAGGAAATATAAGACCTAATTATTAAAGTTTCAGAGCTCCTAATGGCGAGAGTGCAGTGTAAGCCCTGTTATGCATGCAAACCACTGAACAAGGACTCCCAGGGGGATCGGTGATGGGGGTGGGGGGTGGGGGTCCAGAGCCAGACTGGGTTTGCCCCTTGCTCCCTGGCCACCAACTAGCTCTCTGGATCAATTTCTTCCTAGGTACAATGGGAATTTCTCTTATTAGAGATGTTGTGGCTATTATAGGAAGTGACATGAAAATGTGCCACAGTTGGCGCATAGTAAGTGCTCAATGCATTATTGTTGAGGATAGAAAGTCAGCACAAGCCCAACCTACTGACTTACGTGGTTTCTAGATTTAAGCTATAGTAATTTGTTTTTTTCTAAATATGGTCCGGAGCTGCACTGTCTGCGCCCACTAGCCACAGGTGGCTGTTTAAGTTAATTCAAGCCAAATAAAAATTAAATCTCAGTTCCTCACTTGCACTAGCTAGATTTCAAGACTCAATAGCTACAGGTGGTGGTTGCTTAGCGTTTTGGACAATGTAGATTATAGAGCAGTTCTTTCATTGCAGAAATTTCTTTTGGACAGCTCTGATCTGGAGGGTTTAAACCCTGAGGGATTTGGTGACATTATAACTTGTGTGTTTAATTTTTGAACTTTTTCTAATACCAGTTTCTTTTCTACAAATAGAAAAGAATATATATAGTGCTGCTTATAGGCGTGAATAGACTTACATGACTATAGGATTAACAGAGACGAGGAAGCCCTTGCAGTTAAAGTTGAGGAGTTGGGAGTTTCTCCAAGGTGAAGGCCGACGCCGTCCTAAGAGGTGGCCATGGGTCCCTAAGTGCCTTTCAGTCCCACAGTGCCCTGTGTACCCCTCCGGGTGGTGGGTTGTGTTTCCCGGGTTCCCATTGCTGCAGTCCCCGGGATACGCCTGTTTCCCTCGTAAGCACCATATGTTTCAGTTGGGTTCCAAAAATAGGGTCACTGTGGTTATGGGTCATATAAAGCCTTTCATTCAGTTGCTGAGTGTGGGTCATTAATGCTACCCAGACTCCGCTCCCTGAATCCGCGAAGAAGAAAAATTTATCCTAAAAGGGGCTGGAGAGCCAGGGCGTCCTTGCCTCCCTTTCCTTTGGGTTTTGTTTCTGGGAGAAGTGGGTGAAGGGTGTCAGCTGTGCGTTTGTGGCTAAATAACCGGCTGTCTTCCCCACTGACGATGGAAAAGGAAACCACCCACTTGCATTAAAATGTGTTTCTGCTTAGGAGCTCCTGAGGGCTCATTAGAGATGGCGTTAATAAGGGCTGCTGTGCTCAGCCGTGGCTGTCTGCCTTACCTGTCGGGCAGGTACCACAAACAAAGCACTCTCTAGGTGCCAGGCCCTGTGGAGAGCACGTGGGGGGCCCTGGGGGGCAGCCTGCTGGTGGGGTTTCTGAGTGAGGCTGGGAAATGTGTGGAAAGGGAGGAATGGAAGGGGGCACCCCAGGAAGAACAGATGGTGCAAAGTTTTAATTTGAGATGAGAACAGCGTATTAGAACAATTAGAACAACTTTGCCGCTTCCTAGTTATTCAATCTTGAATAATTTACATAACCTTGGTTTTCTCATCTGTAAAATGTGGGAGTGGTACCTACCTCATAGGACTGTTCTGAGGATTAATCAGTTAATTACATATGAAGCGTGCAATTCAGAATATCACCTGGCTCAGGACGCACTCAGTGAAAATAAGCTGTCATCATTATTATCTTTCTTCTTCCTCTTAATATTATTATTATTGAAAGAGGAGTAGGCTTTGGGGTTGAATTCAAATGCCAGCTCTGTCAGTGACCCGGTGCAAGCCACTTGGAGCTTTCTGAACCTCAGTGTGCTCATCATTAACAAGGGAATAATACCATCCGAGTTACGAGGCTTCTTGTGAAATTTAAATGAGGTGTTGTCTATAAAATCCTAGTACAGGGCCGGTTATAAAGAAGGTGCTCAGTAAATGCACCTTTCCTTTCTCTAATCATATTTCCTAGTAGTAATCTGGCAGCCTGTTTAGTCAAAAAGTGATGGGATGAAGTGGCATTTGAGGAAGATTAACCCAGCTGCTGTGTGCAGGATGCATTAGCTCATGTGCAACACTGCAACTTAGAAAACTCAAAACACTGCTAATACCTAGATACTAAAATTGCCATCTTGGTTACCAGATGATTTCTTGTACCATTACAATAGCTCTTTCCACATGTCAAGCTATTCTCACTGTTTTATGTGTACTTGCTGATTTAACCCTCAAGACAACTATAAGAGGTAGGACTGTTGTTCCCATTTTACAGATGATGAAACTGAGGCCCAGAGAGATTAACTTGCCTGTGATCACTCAGCTAGTGTGTAGTGGTGCCGGGATTTGAACTCAGGCATGTGGGACCCACAATCTGTGTTCTTCTTCATCTAAATGGTTGACAGAACATGGTACACTTGGGAGCCACAGAGGTGTAGACCAGAGGCTCAATCAGGGAAGAAAGCACAGTTAGGCCTCCAGTAGACTCTAGCCTAATCCAGAGAAGCTGCGTCAGGCCCTGAGATTTCCTAAATTTAGGCTGTGATGTTGTGCCCTCCGCTGGCTAACCCCAGCCTGTGGCCTGCTCTGCTCCTGGAAGCTGCCCTAGGCATTGGGGAGTGACACTGTGACTCTGCAGCAGGGCCCCCGCCTTCCAGCTGTGCAGAGGGAAAGCCCTGCCCGCGTGGTTCGCTGGCTACCTGCAAGCAAAGGCAGGTGGATGCTTGGCCACGGGCGGGTGCCCCCTGCTGCCAGCTCTGGCACCTGTTGATGACTCCTTTGTGGGGCCTGTGTGTAGTGAGTGCCAGAGGGGGCGCTAGGCCAGTGCCCCTTCGTTCCTCACAGCAGTTCTGGCCTAGGGCTTGGACTCCTTTCCCCCTTCCTGCCTGCTTCCTCCACGCCTCTGCCTGGCACCTGTCTCCTGCTATAAAACCAGCAGCAGCCCCCATAACTCCCAGGGTGCGGCCCTGAGCCATGCCAGCTTGCTACTGGTGTGACATAGTTGGCGGATACTGAGCCCACCCCATGGGCCAGGCACTGGCCTGAGCACTTAGCACAGAGAGGCCAAGTCAGTTGCCCAGAGTGACACAGCTAGATGATAGCAGGTCAGGCCTTGAGCCCCAGCAGCCTGGCTCTGGGCCTGTGTAACTGGCCCCTTCTCCCCCCCCCACTTCGCAGCAGGGGCTCTCACCACATGTCCCCATCGTGTCCTTGCTTAAGCCCTTCGTTTTGTGGCCTGTGTTCCCCCGCCCTGCTCCCTGCCCGACCCCTTCTAACTTGTTTCCTCTCCTCCCCTGGCTGTACTCGGTGACAGCCGGCGTTGGAGCCCTTCAGGTCTCTGCACTTCTCTGGGCCCAGGCTCAGGGCAGCTTCATCTCTGTTTCTGGTGACTTTCGCTGGCCGACACCTGCCTGTTCTCAGTAAAAACACGGTGGCAACAGATGATGCTGTTTACCAGGCCACATCTGTGCTGGCGCCACGCTGAGCACTTCACAGTCCTGAGTCTCCCCCAGGTGGCTGCTTTACAGAAGAGGGGAGCGAGGCCCAGGGAGGCCGGCTCAGTGGGGTTGGAGCCCCTGACTCCAGACCAGGTGCTTATTGCAGTGCCGGGGGGCCTCTCCGTGATGACAGGAATGAGTCAGCTGGAATAGTGAATTTCATGTCAGCGCTTCTACGGATGGTCCTTTTTGTGGTTCAGGAAATTTGTGGCAGAGTGATCCGAGAGCATCACTCATCTGGCACCCCCGTTACCCCCAGAAACACCCCAGTGCACGCTGACGTGCTCACGTGAGCGACTGTCCTCTGCTGGCTGTGTCTGCACCGGCGCCTGTGCCTGTCGATCAGGGTGCAGAGGCTCCCTGGACAACCCTGGAGGGCCTCCCGGCGCACGGCTCCTGGGCCGTTTGCCCCGTGTGTGTCTTTCCTGTGGGAGATGTGAGCAAATAGTCCACATCCCTGCGCCAGGTGTGTTCGCCTTCTGACCACCCTGGTGTTTCTGGAAGCCTCTGGGAAGGTCCTGGGCAGGAGCAGCTAAATGTTAAGGAGAGATCCAGCCGGGGAGCCCCTTGGCCTTTGGCCTTGGCTTTGCCACCGTAGGAGAATGATTTATTGGAGAGGCGGGGAGAGGGTGGAAAGGAAATCACCCTTTGGAATTTATGGCCATTTTCTCCAGCATTAACGGGCAAGGCTCTGGCCATGCAGTTAGAGGTCGTTAGGCAGCTACAACAGGAAATTAATTCTGCAGGCTCGGGCGAGAGTGCCCTGGGGCAGGAGAAAGCTGGCTTCCTGCACGGCTGGTGAGAAGTCGTGGAGTCCCCTGGGAAGGGATTGAGCACTTGCTCAGGTGTGTGTGGGGGGGAGGGGACATTGAATCTGTGAGTAAGTGACCAGCTAGGACTGAGCCCAAAGACCTGGGAGTCCCTGGGAGGCTGTGGGGTCCGAGAGCCAGTGGATTCGCGTCAGAGGAGCGGCACTAACCCCAGCGGAGGATGCCTGGTTCCTCTGGCCTTAGGGAAGGTCGGATGTTAACTCTGAGAATCAAGGCTGAGTGCACTTGGCCGGTTACTTAGCTTCTCTGAGCCTCCCTTTCTCCGGCCATAAAGGAGTTGACAGAACTGAGATGAGCTGGAGGTTTGTTTAACTCAGTAGGTGATCTTTTCTCTTTCTTCATCCTACAGCTTCTAATTTCCTGTGGGTTTTGTACCTTTTCCCGCTTGGGATATTTGTTTTTTTACTCTTTCTCTTAAAAAAAAATTGTTCCCGCTTTTAATTTTTAAGTTTAAAATATCTTCTGTTCATTAACCCTTATCAGTCCCTGTGTGTGTGAGCCCATCTCAGGGTGCCCAGGCTTCCTTCTTTCCTCTCTGCCTGGTACAGTGCCTGGTACCCTGTAGGAGCTCCATGGATGCCGCTGGTTTCCAGGCACCTGCAGCTCTGAGGGTCGTGGAGAGGCGGCTCTGGGGCTGCAGCCAGGGGTCTGTGCCCACGGACACAAATGCTTCCTGGCTAGGGACTGCCTACCTTTGATCCAGGTCCTACCCATCCGTGACAAAAATGAGAAAAGAGTTCAAGGTGGGGAATGTGCCATAAGCTTAGTTCATACAATTTAGAGTCTTATTTATTCTGAAATCATGCCCCCACCTATTGTTTTGCTGTTTAAATGAACCTAATTTTAGGAAATGATAATTTTGGATTACGGTAGCTTTCCTTTTGAAAATTCTACTTGTAGAAATAAAAAGGCGGTACCTCTGTCATTTACCCCTTAATATTGTATGTTTGACTCCTCTGTAAATCCAGAAATGTAGGAACTGCTGAGCCCCACAGTTCCTTGTCCATAGCGGGTACCTGTGAGCCTCCAGGGCTGGGTTGTTGATAGATGTGATCACATAGCTCTGATGTGAAGACGCACCTGCCCATTGTTGAGATTTTGTTTTGTTTTTCTGCCTATAGCTGTGCAGGTAAACATGCTTCTTAGCGGCGCTGCCACTGCGCAACTGCAGGGGGCGCCATACACAGACTGCAGTTTGAGTGACGTGGCCTGGAGTTGTGTGTCCATGGCCCTTCCTCTTACATTTAAAATGTCCAGGTTCACTGGTTTTCAAACTTTGTGTTTGCAACAGAACTCTTTGCCTTCTGGAAATCTTAAGGGAAACTCCCCCGTCTGAGAGAGCGGATGGCGTGGGTTCCAGACCCCGGCTGTTTGACCTCACCTCTGCCTCCGTGACTTCTCCAAAAGCATCTTTATGGACCCTCTATCCTTGCATTTCAAGAACTCCACAGAACACTGTGAAAACCTTGGATCTACTCTAACTGCCTGTGTGTGTGTTCTTTTTTCATTGTAGTAAAATGCACATAACGTAAAATTCATCATCATATTATCCATTTGTAAGTGTACAGTTCAGTAGTGTTAAGTACGTTGACAGCGTTGTGCAATCTCCAGAAGTTTTCATCTTGCAAAACTGAAACTCTGCACCCATCAAACAGCAACTCCCTGCTCCCCCCCGCCCCCCAACCCCCGGGAACGACCCTGCTACTTTCTGCCTCTGTGAATTTGACTACTCTAGTTACAGTATTTGTCCTTTTGTGATGGGCTATTTCACTTAGCATGACGTCCTCAAGGTTCACCCATGATGTACCATGTGTCTGCATTTCCTTCCTTTCTAAGGCAGAGTGATACTCTCTTGCATGTATGTGGCACGTTTTGTTCATCCGGGGATGGACACTTGGGTTGCTTCCACCTCGTGGCTGCTCTGAGTGGCTGCTACGAACAGGGGCTGCACAGACATCTCTCTGAGTCCCTGCTTTCAGTTCTCCTGAGTTTATACCCAGAAGTGGAAACGCTGCATTCTGCGGTAATTCTGTGTAAGTTTTTGAGGAACTGCCTGGGTTTCATACCATTGCCTAATTTCTGTATTTCATTGATGATAAAACAGAGGCAAACTAGGGGCTCCGGGAAGAAATCTGAGCCCTAGAGGAGAAAGAGAGAGGGGGCTGGGAACGTTTCCCTCCTGTGCGGGCCACGATTTTGGCACAGCTGCTTTCCTGTTCCCCGACCAGCCCTTCCTGGGCTCCAGTGACACGGCTCACTCTTCGTGCCTCTTCAGAGCTATGGTTTGGTGACTCGCTCCCACTGTCGCCGGTCCTGGGTGCCTCAGCTCTGCCCTCACCTTGTAAATGGCCCTCCACTAGGTGCTCTTCGCTGGAAATCTTTGTGCTCTTTGCCACCTGCACGTCTCCACTGATATAATTGCTTACTAGCAGGGTGACCTTGGCATGTCACACAACTCCACTGTACCTCAGTTTCCCCACCTGTAAGTTGTCTCCTTAGGGTTGTTGATATACGTTGATACACCTAAACGGCTTAAAACAGCCACCGGCAGGTAGGAGGCCCTACGTAAGTGTTTCTCTTATTTGTCTGATTACTGTGTCCCTGCGCACGGTCCCTCTTAAAGCTGTAAACCGGCTTAGGCCTCCAGGATTCTGTTAACCGTGAGCCCTTGGAAATTCAGAAGTTCACAGTTTCTGGGCTGCGAGGCAAGGAAGACCGGGCCGAGGGGAGAGAGCAGTATTGTAGAGATGCCCTCAGGCCTGCGCACCAAGGCGAGAGGAGGGAGCGCTGAGTGCTGGCCGCCCAGCCTGTGCCCGTGTCCTCAGTACCGCAGGCAGCAGGCAGCTGTGAGGCTTCTGCGCTCGGTTAGCAGATGATCTGTCCCAGGTCTTGCTGGTTCCCTTTGCAGCTCTGTTACCCTGCTCAGCCCTTGGCTAGCAGACGGCAGGGATGTTAGGACACAGCCAGCCCCAGAGGGTTTGCATCTCGGATTTGGAGGAGTCAGAGTGATCCCTCCCGTTTTCCCTGCAGTTCAGGGAGGAGGCCCGCCTTGAGGTCTGAACACCTGTGCCACTGTGAAGGAGCGGCTCGGGGGTAGAGCGGCTGTCCTGCCATGCCGATGGCGGCCATCCTGGGGAGGAGAGGTGGGAGTGGACACGCACGCGGGCACACACACACTCTCGCTCTTTGGGTGCAGCAGAAACATCACACTTCCCTGAACCTCTCCGTAGTTCACGTTAAATCCTCTGCCACACCCAGACTTCAGTTTTTCTCCAGTAGTCTCCTTAACTTACAGCGAGCCCTCTGGCTCTAACTGAATTGACAGTTTTTGTTTAGAGCTGTGACCTGTGTTGTACTCTCTTTATTCATTCAACAAGTATATATTAAATATTTTCTATGTGGCTGGCCCTGAGAGTGTCATGATGAACAAAGGAGACAAGGACCCTGGCCTCATATTTACATCGCAGTAGGGAAGAGAGCCAAAAATGAATAAGTGAATAAATAAACACAGTAGGTGCAAGTTGTAATGAGCGCTGTAAAGAGAGAGCATGGAAGGCAATAAGGACAGCATGTGCAAAGGCCCTGTGGCAGAGAGAGAAGGTGAGAAGTCACTGTACAGGAAGAACCAAAATATAGCAGGAGGGAGCTGGAGCCGAGGTTGAGAGGTAGCCGTGGCTGTTCCTGCAGGCCTGTTGGCTGCAGTAGAGCAGCAGAGTGCTTTTCTGAGCGTAATGGGGATCCATTTTCAGGGGTTAGGTAGGAACAATGTGATCTGATGATGTTTTGCTGCTGAGTGAATGAATGGCTGCCAGTGGCCCATTAGGTGATTGCAGCATTTGGCGTGAAAGGTCACACTGCCTGGGCCACAGAGGGGGAGTGAAGGTAGTCTAGGCTCAGATGGGGTTGGGGGAGATTCCTCATGGACCGTGGGGGTGGGGAGGAGGACTTGGAGGGAAGGATCCCGGATAACTCCTGGAGTTCCCGCCTCTCTCAAATATCCATCTCTTTTCCCTCTTATTTCGGTTAAGAATTATATAACATTTTCTTTGAATATATAAGTATCACTAGGTGATAGCAAAGTGAAAGCCTCCCGCAGGATCACGCGCTAGTTGGCGAGCAGGGATTCGGTGTGGACGTCTCGGCGCAGGGGCGAGTCCGCAGCTCACGGTGGGTCCTCGGCCCGTGAGAGCAGGCCCTGCCACGCGAGAGCTGAGACGTAATTAGTTCAGCTGCTTCTCTACA
This sequence comes from Avahi laniger, assembly GCA_963575035.1. NCBI lineage: Eukaryota > Metazoa > Chordata > Mammalia > Primates > Indriidae > Avahi > Avahi laniger. Next base: position 26,353 of record CAUYSK010071299.1, read on the forward strand.
GAGAGACCGAGCGACTCAGCTGGTGTCACCCGGCCGGTCAGTGGCAGGGAGCCAGGCTGCACCTCTTTGAACTTAACCTACTCGCTTACCTGATGGGATCAGCCCTGGGCAACCTGTTGGGCCCTGACTGCATCACTGCCTGTCGGTTCCAGGCACAGGAGCACTGAGGAAGGCTGGAGGCCATGCGCAACAGAAACAGCTGTTAGAGTCCGTGGAAAATGGGAGAGATTGGAAAGTGGCTGGTACCTTTCAAGCCATTCCTCTCTACAAAGGTCGGAGGGAAATGAGTCTGAAAATGCGTTCAAATGTGGGAACTTCAAGGTACAATGTGCCATCTCAGGAGGCATGAACAAGGCTTTAGTCTATACTTTCCCCTTTGCTGTTTCTCTAAGGAGAATGCTTCTCTCAAAAGCATTAAAATAATAGCATAGGAAGTAAATGTATCTTAGACCCATAAGCCTGTGAAAGAGAGAAATCATATAAGGTCCCTTTAAAAAAAAAAAAAAGAATGAGAAGGCAGCCAGTGGCCAGCATTCACATGGGCAGAGAAAGAGGGGGGCACATCATGGGGAGCCCAAGCCCCTTTGCTACCAAGGACCATTTCAGATGGGCCTGAGATGAAAAGGCAAAGGTGTGCGTTCACCGGCAGTATCAAGAACTGAACTGTGATCAGAAGACGCCCCCCCCCCCGGGAAATGCTTTGGTCAATCATGGTTTATGAAAATGATGGTATATTTTGCAAATACTAGATAATGGTCAGAAGAACGTTCTGTAACTTTGGAATGTCTATGGCAGGGGACCAAGTGAAAAAGCAGATTCTGAAACCGCAGCATGGGTTGGGTGTGCGATGCACTTAAGGACAAGGATTTGAAAGAATTGTACTGTGTTTTTCCTAAGCGTGCCTCTGCTACAGTCCTTACGTTAAAAAGGAAGCATGCGATCAGGACCTCATTTCCCTGTTGAGTTACGATGCTTGAAGGCCGAGGAGTGAGAGCGAATGACCTTTGTTAACACTTCCAGGGAAGGGCGGGTGTGCATCCTTCGTCCGACACTCAGCCTGTGGAACTGCCATGGCGGAATGGCGGAGGGGGACCTGCAGTGTACACTGCTGGAAGAAGTTTATAACCAAATGTGTCCGTGAGTCAGACAGGATCAGCCAGCAGGTGTTCGTGGAGTGCTCTTCCAACCCAGCCATACCTCCTAAGGAGCACAAAGCAAGCTCGCCGTCATGGGGCCCCCCGAGTGACCACAGGATGTGATGTTGGCCCTTGGCGCCATGCATTTCCTTCTCTAGCCTTGGCAGGGCCGCGGAGGGCAGAAGGACAGGGTACAGGATGCTTGGCTGTTAGAAATCACAGCCGTGCTCGTCCCTTCTGGTCCCTCCCTCCTGGGCGCGTGCTTGGCCCCGTGGCATACAGTGATGACGACACAGGAAGAGCAGCTGATCTTCGACCAAGAAACTCAACCCGTCAAAGCCAGTTCTGTGAAACTTTGGGAATTCTCGAGTCTTTCCCAGACAAGCTCACGAGCCGTTGGTCTGGTTGTCGCTGGCAGAGCCGGCGTCGTTCTGCGTCTCGCTCAGGTGGTGCCCGTTGCCTGGATACTCTGTGCCTCTCCTGCCTCTTGTCCCCTTTCTTCTCGAGGGCTTTTTTTTTTTCTTTTCAGCTCTCAAACCCTTCTGGATCTTGAGACAGCGACACTAGGAGCCTGGTCACTGTGGGCGGGAAAAGCATTGCAGATAGCACCCCCTTTTCCTTTGCTGTGGGCGGGAAAAGCATTGCAGATAGCACCCCCTTTTCCTTTGCACCAGAGGCCGTAGCCTTCAGCAGTTTTGCCATTTGTTTGACCCACTTCGGTGTATATTAAAACTGTGAGCGAATTCCCAACGTCAGCTCTGGATTCGGGCTTCTCCTGGCACAATAATGGCTGAAACAGGAGGTGACTGCTGCTGGACAGGGCCGGCTTTCTCTGCGCAGACTGCTTTCGTCGGTCGTACCCCTTGCTTGGCCCCGGTGGCAGGTGGCTTTGGGACCCTTGGTTGGTCTGCACACTGCAGGGCACTGTCCTGGTGCCGGGTCTCTGCTTGACACTCAGCTGCTGGCGACTCCCCTTTGCTCCCCGCGCAGGTGGTGGAAAGTGACTGCAGCCCAGTTGGCGGGGCTCTTTCCAGTTCCACGTGAGAGTTCTTCGTCCTCGCAACGAGGCGTTCCTTCCAGCAGGGCCGTGGGAGATGCAGCATTCGATAGCAGATTTACAGGTGAGATAGAGATTGCCTTCTGCATTCCTGCTCAACTTCCCACACCCCAAGAAGAGCCTGAGTCGGCAGACGGGCGCAGGCCCTGGCTTCCCACGATCACCAGCCCTTTGTTTCTGTGCCATCCTGCTAATCAGTGCCGTCCTCTGGGAAGCTCGTTTTGCTTCTGTGTGGTGTGCGAGAGTCCTAACTGGCTGGTCCCTCTGCAGTGAGCCCCAGCGTGACCCTGCGTAATGCTCCTGGGAGGAGTTGCCAACGTGCAGGGCTTTGAGAGCTCGATCTGTAGCCAAGGTTAGAAGTGGCCGCAAGTGTGGCGCCCACCGCGGCATTCCGTTCCTGCAGATAAACGTGCAGGCTTGGTAGGAGTGCCAGCACGCACACCGCACCGCCGGGGGGAAGCAGCCATTGTGGGTTAGGGACGGGGGAGCGGGGGGTTTCCTAGTTCGACCTGCAGTGCTCTCCCAAGGAAGTGCATGTCGTGGAGAGGCCGAATGTGTACAGGACTCTGCAGGAAACACGTGCATCCTTGTGCTTTGCTTGTTGCTGACAGACAGGGAGTCTGTCCCCAAGATTGAAAAGCTTTCAGGACAGTGTGGGGAATTATATCCGGGATGCCCACGTAGGATGTTCACTGGTGCCCTGTGTGTATAGACGGGGCTGGGTTTTCCCTCCTGATTAGAGAAGACACTTAAAGGAGGAGGACAGGGGTGGCACCGGAAACGGAAAGTCAGTCCGGGATGTGAGGTTGAAGGTCAGGGCTGCACTCATGAGTCCATATCCTGACTGATGACCCCAGAGATATTCGGGGGCATGTGCCAGCCTCCTTGCCAAGAGTCTCAGTACTTGGGAATTTTTGATTCCTGCTACATCATCCTTTGTGGGAATAATTCTCTCCGTTTTCATCCCTGGTGTAAACTTCTCTTTCACCTGGCAGATGTCGTTATTGCCCTTAAATCTTGACACAGTTTTCCTCTTGCACTGTTGAGTGCTTACCCTCTCCTCACGTGCTTTAGATGTGGGTGCAGTGGGTGTCTGAGAAGGGGCCGTTACAAATGTCAGAAAGGCTGGGGAGGCAGGTAGGTGCTTCTGTGCACTGATACCCAAGACACACGGTTCGGCACAGAGGGAAGACGGTGCTGTGGGGAAGGACGTGGCCACCAGTCCAGCTGCCACCTGGGTTCAAATCCTGGCTCCACCCCTTCCCTGGCTGCATGATCAGATGCCAGCTTCCTCATCTGTAAGCAGGGTCACAGTAGTACCCACCGCAGAGGGTTGTGAGGAATAAAAGAGTAACTACAGGTGAGGTGCCAAAGCAGCTGGGAAGCCCCGTGAAGGTATTGGCAGTTGTCCTTACTGTGGGAGGCAGACTGTGATCGGCTGTGAGAGAGAAAGAAGCAGCTGGAACAAGGCCCGGAGGCCCGATGGTGAGAGGGGCACGCAGCAGAGGTCAGTCTGAGCTGGCGGAGGGTGTAGAGCCAGCTCTGTCACATGTGGTGCGGGAGAGCCCAGCCCTGCCACAGGCCCTCGGTCCTCGTCCTTGACCCGGTGGGCTGTCTAATCCCCGCCTGCCCGGCGGGAGGTCAGGAACATGCAGGAAGGATGTGTGTGATTCCTGCTTTTTCACCGTGGACTCCACAACATAACCCAGACTTTCTAGCCACCTGAGCTTCCTAGTGTTAGTAATTTCTCTCCAATTTCCCATGCACTGTGTCTTCACATCATTTCTCCTTTTGGAACAAATTTACATTTTGCCCAATTTCACTTGGTTCTGTATTTCACAGCTGGTCAGATCACTTGTCCCTGCTTCTGTGTTGTGGGGTGAGGCCGGCAAATGTGTTGGCAAATGTCGTTGGCGATGCTGCATTTTATGGTACGTGCAGCAGTGATTCTGCCTTTAGTAATTCGATGACAGAGACTTCTTGGGAACTACACTCAGGGAGCCACCCTCTGTGACTCCTCCAACAGGTAGCTAATAGCCAATCTGAAAAAGAAAAAAAAAAATTTCTCTGGTTTTCACTTCATTGGACAGGGGAGCTTCAGCCATGGTGTGTATTCTCATGCTAAAGTCAGTTCCCACAGTTTTATGGGGGTGGCGTGGCTTTGAGGTCTGCATGAGGTCCCATCTTTAAGTATGCGTTATTTTATTCAGATATAATTCACATTCCGTAAAATTCACCCTTTTAAAGTGTAGAACCCTGTGATTTTTAGTGTTAAGCAGATTTACAAGTTGGTGCAACCATTGCTGTTACCTAATTCCAGAACGTTTTTATCACTCCCCCAAACACCCCATTAGCAATCGCCTTCCGTTCCCTGTTGCCCTAGGGCCTGGCAACCACTCCTCTACTTTCTGTCTCCTTTTCTGGACAGTTCGTAAAACTTGAATCAGTGCAGTCTGTGGTCTTTTGCGTCTGGCTTCTTTCACTTAGCATAACATTTTCAAGGTTTATTCTGACATGTATTAATACTTCATTTTTATGGCCGAATAATATTTCATTGTATGGGATAAAACGGATTTTGTTTATTCATTCCCCAGTCGATGAACGTTTGGATTGTTTTCACTTTTGGGGTCTTCTCTTGGATGAATACCCAGAAGCTGAACTGCTAGGTCACGTGGTGACTCTGTTTAACATTTTAAGGGACCGCCAAGCTGTCTTCCAAAACGATTGCCCCATTTTACATTTCCACCTGTAATATATGAGGATTCTAATTTCTTCACAATCTCACCAACACTCGTTGTTGTCTGTCTTTTTGATTGTGGCCATGATAATGAGTGTGAAGTGGTTTTGATTTGCATTTTTCTAATGACTAATGATCAGCATCATTTCATGTGCTCATTGGCTGTTTGTACATATTCTCTGGATAAATGTCTATTCAAATCCTTTGCCTCTTTTTACATTGAGTTGTTAATCTTTTAATTGTTGAGTTGTAAGTGTTCTTTATATTTTGTGGATACTAGACCCTTATCAGATATAATATATAATTTGCAAGTATTTTCTCCCATTCATTGGGTTTCCCTGAAGTACACATTCTAATCTACAGCCATATAACCCTGAAAGCACCCAATCTCATCTCCTCTTGGAAGCTAAGCAGGGTTGGGTCTGGTTACTGCTTGGGTGGGGGTATACATTTGAAGCAGTCCAGTGTCTTTTACCAGAATATTGAGTTCTTCGGAGGCCACGAAGGGTAATGCCCGGAAACTCCACTGAAGAACGATTGCTTCTTTGCATGACCAGCACTTAGGTGCGTGCCTGTCATAAAATAGGAACTTGTGATCTGAGTAAATAAATGAGTGGTTCTTTTTCGCCATCTTCTGAGAGTAAAAATGGATCAGGGTAAGGTAGGCAGAAGTGGATAATGAATTGCTGAGCAAAACCACAGAGGCGAAGATGCAAGATTGCACGCGAAGCATCTCATATCTGCATATTACTTTCAGGATCAATGAAGGGAAAGATGAGTGTGGCTCAGGACTTGCACCTGTGTTTCTGGCGCAGTAAATACTTTTCCGAAATCAATAGGGTAACTCTGTGGAGCTGTAAACGTGGTGTAATTACCGTGCCGAGAATTACAGTTGTCACATATCGATTCTGTCTTCCCAGCAGGTATTTGTATGTTTCCTCCTGCCCCAAATCCGCTCTGCCCCATGTCCAAAATCTAATTCACACTGACCTCGGCACACTTCGGGGTCCAGGAGGGAAGAAGGGGTGAGATCTGGTAACAGGATTCCAGCTGTACCCGTCACCTTGGTCAGGGAAGAGGCAGCTGAGAGAGTCTCAGATTTAGGGACAAGGTGGGACAATGTCACTCTGAAAATCGGATCAAAGAATCCTAAGAAAGGGTTATGCATTGACCTTGGGGGTGGAGGGTTCCTCAGGAAGTAACCTGCATGGAGAAGGATTTCTCATTGAGCAGATAAGGCTGGGAAGGAGGCTTCCTTAATCCCAGAAAGAAGTCCAGGTCATCTCTGTGGAGGAAGACATCTGTGTATAAAGTGGCTAATGTGAGATAACTGTCATCTTAGAAAGTGTCATTCGCTGGCTGAT
>CAUYSK010071301.1:0-15073 GCA_963575035.1 Avahi laniger
GTGTACCATAAAATTCACCTTTAAAGTGTTAAATTCAATGGTTTATAGTATATTTACAAAGTTGTGCAATCACTGCCCCTAATTCCAGAACATTTTCATCACTCCAAACGTAAACCCATTATATTTATTAGCAGTCACTCCCCATTGCCTCAGTCCCCAATCCCTGACAACCACTAATCTACTTTCTTTCCCTATGGATTTGCCTATTTTGGACATTTCATATAAATGGAATCATGCAATATGTGGCTTTCACTTAGCATATAATGTGTTTAAAGTTCATCAATGTTGTAACATGAATCAGTACTTCATCCCTTTTTTGGCTGAACAGTATTCCACTGTATGGATATACTACATTTTGTTTACTCATTCATCAGCTTATGGGCATTTGTTTGATTTCAACATTTTGGTTATTATAAATAATGCTGCTGTGAATATTTGTATACAAGTTTTTGAGCGAACGTATTTTCCAATTTATATGGAAGTGGCATTAGATAGGAGTGGCATTGCTGGCTCATATGGTAACTCAGTGTTTAACCCTTGAGGATCTGCCAATATGTTCTGCAAGCAGCTGCACCATTTTACATTCCCACCAACAGGGTTTGTGTTTTCCAGTTCCTCCACATCCGAACACTGGTGTTCTTTTATTTTTTTTTTTTTTTTTATAGCCATCTTAGTCAAGTGGTATCTCATGGTTTGATTTGCATTTCCCTAACAACTAACAATGTTGAGCATCTTTTCATGTGCTTATGGCCATTTGTATATCTTCTTTGGAGAAATGTTTATTCAAATCCTTTTTCCATTTTAAAACTGGATTTTTTTTTGAGACATGGTTTTGCTCTGTCACCAAGGCAGGACTGCTGTGGCACAATCATAGCTCACGGCGGCCTCGAATTCCTGGGCTCCAGTGATCCTCCTATCTCAGCTTCCACAGTAGCTAGAACTACAGGCATGCCTGGCTGTTTTTTTTTTTTTTTTTCTTGTAGAGAGAGATGGGGTCTGGCTCATTGGCCCAGGCTGGTCTTGAACTCCTAGCTCAAGCAATCCTCCTGCCTTAACCTCCCAAAGTGCTGGGATTACAGGCATGAGCCACTGTGCCCAGCTCACTTTCTTGATAGTGTTCTTTGAAGCATAAAAGTTTTTAATTTTGATGAAGTGCAATTTATTTTTTCCCTTGGTTTTGCTTTTTGTGTCACATCTAAGAAACCACTACCTAGCTCAAGGTCATGAAGATTTACAGTTATATATATATTTTAAGAGTTTTATAGTTTTAGCTCTTACACTTGAATCTTTGGTTTATCTTAATATTTGTAAATGGTGTGATGTAGGGATCCAATTTCATTTTTATTTCCATGTGGATATACAGGTTTTCTAGCACTGTTTGTTGAAAAATCTATGCTTTCCTCCATTGAATTGTTCTGACATTTTGTTGAAAGTCAATTGACCATAAATGTAATTTATTTCTGGACTCTCAATTATATTCCATTGACCTGTACTTCTATCCTTATGCAAGTACAGTATTGATTACTGTGGCTTCATAGCAAGTTTTGAAATCAGGAAGTCTGAGTCTTTCCAATCTTCATTCTTTTTCTTATTGTTTTATTGCATTAATTAAGGCCTCCAATATCTTAAATAGAAGTGGTAAGAGCAGAAATTCTTTTCTTACAGTTGTTGTTCCTGGTCTTAGGGGAATAGGATTTAATATCTTACAACTAAGTTTTTGAAAGATGATCATTATCTGATGGAGGAAGTTCCCTTCTATTCCTCACTTGCTGAGAGTTTTTAACATTAATGGGTTTTGCATTTTGTCAAATGCTTTTTCTGCATCTATTGAGACCATCATTTTGTTTTCTTTCATTCTGTTAATGTGGTGAATTACATTGATTTTTCAGTGTTAACCTCACTCTTCTTGGTCATGGTATCTTATCTTCTATATTGCAACGTTCAATTTGCTAATGTCTTAAAATTTTTATATCTATATTCATGAGGGATACTGGTAATTTTCTTACAAAACATTCTTGTCAAATTTTGGTGTCGGGATTACGCTGGCCTCATACAATGAATTTAGAAGTATTTCTTCCCATGGTATTTTCTGAAATAGTGTAGGGTTGTCTTCCTTAAACATCTGATAAAATTCACTGGGCCTGGAATTTTCCTTGTGGGAAGTTTTTTGCTCACAACCTCAATCCCTTAATAGATATTGGGCTATTTATATTTTCTTTTCCATCTTGTGTCAGTTTTGGTAATTTGCATTTTTTCAGGAATTGTCTGTTTTAACTAAGTTACTGAATTTATTGGCATAAAGTTGTTCAAAACATCCCTTCAAGATCTATATAATCCCATCAGTATTTTGACTATGTTAAAATTAAAACTTCTGTACAGAAATGTAGGTGACAAATAATGAATCAAGAAAAAAATAATGTGTAACACATGACAGAAAAAGGTATTTGTATTTGTATTTCTGCACATATGGTAGAAGCAGTCTAGTGGCAGAAAGAAGAAATTACAGTGCAACAAATACCGCAAGAGGTACACAGAAGAAGGAAGGATACCTAGTCCAATATGGGGAGTCAAATCATGATGGTAAGTCAAAATCATGATCCAAGTGGTAAGTCAGGCAAATGAATAAAATCAAATTTATAGGCACAAAAAAGCTGAGATTCAGATCCCCAGACATAGTGACTACACCAAGGTTACCTACCTGTGAAGGCCTGCAGTCAACTGGCCCCCCTTTCACTGGTACATCTTTAATTAAAGAATAAAAAACACAACTTCGTTTTTGTAAAAATGATAAATTCATTATTTAAAAAAACCACTCAAGATAGAAAAGTCCAAAAGATTAAAGTCACTTGGATTTTGACTAACATCCTTTCAGACCTTTTTGTATACTTATATTCTCATATATACATAAATATTCACATTGGGACAGTACTGGACATGCTAATCTGTAGTCTGCTTTTCTTCTTGAGGGGGAAAAACTCCACCTTACATGATTTGTTTACATTTTCATGTAAATAAAGAAATTTACATCATTGTTTTTAATGGGTTGTTTACTCCATTGTATGCAATGCATTATAATTTTAATTAGTGTCCTAGTGGTGGGCACTTACATTGTTTTTAGACACAGCTGTTATAAAAAAAAAAAAAAGGTGGTGAAAAATATCCTTGTGAATATCTTTTTTCTTTTATTTTCCTTAGAATAAATGCCTAGGAAATGAGATTCCTGGGGCAAAGGCTAATGTATATGTCAAATTTTGGTAAGATTGTACCAATTTCACCTTCACATTAATAATGCATGACAGTAATTGCATCCTCACACCCCTATCAACTCTGATAGACAAAAAAAGATTTGTTTGGAAGTTGAACATCTTTTTATTAATTGAATGTTTGGGTTTTTTTGGCTTCAGATTGTCTAGTGATATCTTTTGCCACTTTTATAAATTGGGGTGTTTAAGTTTTTAACTTATTTTCTAAGAATTCTTTGTATATTATGAATTTTTTTCATATGATACAAATGATATCATGCGATAAATACAAATTTATTTCCCTGTTCGCTGTTTTCCAACTTCATGTGTAGATAATAATAATCTTCATGTGGTTAAATTTACCATTTTCTTCAATGTTTCTGATTCTTGTTTCATATTTAGAAAAGGCCTTTCTTCTAGATTATGAATATATTAACCTCCATTTTATTCTATTTTTATTGTTTCATTCTCCACCCCCCACCTCCCCAAGATGAGGTCTTCTGTACTGCCCAGGCTGGACTCTTACTCTTGGGTTTAAGCCATCCTTCCATCTCACTCTCCCAAGTAGCTGGGCCTACAGATGCATGCCACCTTGCCAGGCTTCATTCTTTACCTCTGAGTCTTTGATTCATCTAGTATTTATTTTGGCATGAGAAATGAGATAGATACAAAGCCTCTCCCCAATGGCCACTCATTTCTTCAATAATCTTTTTCCCACTGACCAGTGATTTGTCATGTATACACTGGTTACCATCGAGATTTCTGGAGTTGTCTGGCACCAACGTTTGCAAGTAACGATTTTGGATAACTTTGTAAAATGGAGATAATAATTGTACCTACTTTACAGAGATGTGATGGTTGAATAAGATAATCTGAAAAAGTATGCCAGCACTTGATACGTAAGTGCTTAGTAAATAGGAGCTAATGTTATTATATTAAATATAAGTACACAGGAATTTATTTTCAGATTCTCTATTCTGTTCTTCGAAATATCTCCCATGTCTTACATATGTAACCCATACATTACGAACTGTCTTTCTAACGCCCTTTTTCCTCATTTCAACAAAAATGGTCACATCCGTTGTCTTTCTAATCATAACAAGAACCTGAAAATGTTAGCCTTGGCGGTAAAAAAAAAAAAGCTGTTCTTCACAATGTAGTGAGAATTAAAACCCAAACCAAGGCATTGAACAAACGATGGGGAAGGCAAGGTGCCTATTTCTTCCACCACCTATTTTGAAAGGCTGAAAGGAAAACCTACCTTATCTCAGCTCTTGGGTTATAATCGAGGTTCTCGAAAGCTAGTACCCTCTCATCCAGCTAGTTGACAGCCTCAAGACAAGAGGTTCACTATGTGACCCCAATTGGGCCCCGATTTTGGAATAACTATGTAAGGAGATTTGTAACAGGAGGTGCGGGGGCGGGGAGGGATTCTCTCCTGGGCCGTTGGTCCTGACCTGAGAGTTTCCTCGTGGCAAGCTGGGCCGACTGTCCATTCGTGGACTGATGCCCCAAGGCAGGAGGGGTAGGCAGGCGACTTCGGAAGCCCGCAAATCTGCACGCACAGGCATGATGGCGGACGGAGGTGGAGGCGGCGGCAGGATGGCCATCGAAGCCCTCAGAGAAGAGTGTGGGAAGAGGTAAGGAGAGGTGGGAAAACGGGTAAAACCCCTAGAGATGCTGCCTTGGGCGGAAGCCAGGGAGACCAGCTTCCCGCGCCAACGACCAACGTCACTCTGGCTCCTTGAGGCAAGTGCCCGGGGCTAAGTTCTCCGTTCTCTGGGGCTCGGGGAATCTCTGCGTCCCCTCAAGGCACTACAAGAGCGCCGCCTGAGACCCTACACGCCCGCCGTTGCCAGTGACCGCTCCCGCCTGGGTTCGTTAGCCGCTCCTCTCTAACGGCTCCGGCCACGGCCGGCGTCCGTGCGTGGGTGACGTCGGCGTAGGGGCGGGACTTCCTGCTTCGCGCGCCGCTTGGTCTCGGGACCGACCCCGCTCCGCCGGGCTGGAGGGGCGGCGGGCTGAGGCGACGTTTCGGCCAGACGTCGGCGCCGGGGTTGGCCCTGCACCCCTGAGGAGGCCGGGCCGCCGAGGAAGAGCGGGGCTTTTCGCTGCCGCTCTCGGAGCTCTCCCAAGATACATCAGGTTTCTCCAGGGTGGGGGGCCCGAGGAGCCCGCTCGGCCCTCCGGCTCTTCCTTTTCAGCTTGGGCGGCTGGCGGGCGCCGGGACCTCCCCAGGCTTGGCGGGCTGGGCCGACACCCCGCTGTAGGACTGTAATCCTTTGCCCCAATGCCTCCACGAGCCAAGTTGAGTGAGTGCCGATGGTTGGAGCTGTGGCGGTGTCCCCCGGTGGCAAGTGCGGCCAGAACTCTGGTCACTTAAGTTTTATGTGTGCAAGTTGCAAGGACCGTGTGTGAGTCTGGTACGTAACCTCTCTTTCTGGGGACAGCATCTTTTCCATGTTTTGGGATGCTATTTTTCCCCCCACAACCTGCCCTTGAATCCTTTTTTATTTTCCTTGAAAAGTAATTGAGGCGCGTGTTAGAAAGTAGCCTGTGAGACACATTCTGTAGCCAATTAAATGCACGTGAAACTCCATGGAGCTTTTTTGATGCACTCTAGCGTGTTGGTTCTGTAGCCAGTTTAGTAACTGGCTAAACGTGTAAATATCTCCAGTTTAATTTATGATGAAGAAGCTATGCCAACATTTTGCTTGGCCTTGAAGACAATTTTAACAGTGATGTTGGCTGCCATTAGTGAGATAACGTCTAAAATATGTTGAAATATGCCAGGTTTAAATAGATACTTTGGTAAATCCTTAGTGTCCAACTTTTGACCGTAATCAGTGGGTACTTTGCTCTCAAACATACCCACTGCTAAGTGTTTTGAAAGCCTTTGGTCACATTAATCATCATGTAATGATGAAGCTATTTCAAATTTCAAAGAGGTCTAGAATAAGGAGACACTTGTTCATGATATATAGTTCATATGATCTATTCAGACTATGAGCACGAAATACTTGAGTGGGTCCAAAACTGAATAAGTCGTTAAAGCAATGCATCTGTTACCAGGCAACGTCTCAGTAAACAAGTATAAGAGTCAGCTAGAAAACTTACCCTACAATTATCTGGATTCAGAGTTCTAAAAATTCATGAGGTTAGCCTGTAGGTGGTTACACTTAATACTCATCTTTTGTATTGAGGCTTGATTTCAAACTCATTTTGTTCAGAATTATTAGAATGCTTTAAATTTCAGTGTCACACAGGACAGTTGCAAATGGATTTGAGTTGCCCTTTGCTTTTTTTTTAGGACAAAGTATGCTAAGTATTACCCTTACTTTGAGTATTTTCTTTTCAAATCAGATGAAATGTGCAGACGATATTTAGAAATAATCTCAAATGATGGTGTAATACCAATTTAGAGTTTCAGACATCATTGGGAGATTGAAACACTTAACTGTTCACGGGTAGTTTTTAATCCTTGGCGTAGCTAATAACCTCACTCAGCTCATTGAACTCTTAATGATATGATTTGTACGACAGGTTTTTAGTTTTCTAAATGATCTTTTGAATGCAATAACCTTTCAAGTAAAGTATATAAGGACATTTGAGACAGAGTGAGACTGAATGACTTCTTTGAAGTCAGTCTATTAGTAATGGGAATTGGAACTTGGAGTTTGGTGTTCTTAACATCATGCCCTTACTGTATTGCTGAAACCCATAGCTTCATTTTAGTTCTTTCCCCCTTTTGCTTTCTTACATGCTGATGTTGAAGTAATGAAATATTCCAAAGTTGGATGGGACAAACAGGAAAAAAAATCAAGAATGACTCATGATGTGTGATAAAATCCTTAGTAATGAGAAAACAGCATTATGTCGTGGGAAGTTATAATTCAAGAATCTTAGAAGAATGAAATCTTAGCAGAAAGATTAGTGAATTGTCAGAATTCTTTTTTTTCTCTCTCTAGGTAGTCTCTTTGCCTGAAGTGAGTGAGTTTGATTTTAATTTTGTCATATGTAATGTATTAGATTCAGTAAGTAATTTTCTCACATTGTTTTTAACCTGTGTGTACTTTTAGAGAATGTGTGTGTATATCTGTAAAAAACTTCCTATTAACTGAAGTTCACATTTTTTGATTTAAGCTGAACTCTTCAAAATCCTCTTTGTTTTTTCAAGCTAATGTTCTTTATGGAAAAGGTCTTTCTGCCCAGGCTAGTTTCTTCATTATCCTCTGAATGTGTTACGTGCTTTCTTCTTTCCATATTAGTTTTCATGTCTTTCTATCTCCCTCACCTGATTTCCTTCCCTCTTTCTTAAAATGTAAATTGTATTTTTTCAATAAGGTTCAACTTCACCATGACTTCGTACATACTATAGGAATAGTATGAATTTGGGAGTCTTATAATTGATACCTATACTTTGTATTGTATTTCTTTTTTTTTTTTTTTTTTGAGACAGAGTCTCGCTTTGTTGCCCGGGCTAGAGTGAGTGCCGAGGCGTCAGCCCAGCTCACAGCAACCTCAAACTCCTGGACTCAAGCGATCCTTCTGCCTCAGCCTCCCGAGTAGCTGGGACTACAGGCATGCACCACCATGCCTGGCTAATTTTTTCTATGTATATATATTTTTTAGCTGTCCAGATCATTTCTTTCTATTTTTTAGTAGAGACGGGGTCTTGCTCTTGCTCAGGCTGGTCTCGAACTCCTGACCTTGAGCGATCCACCTGCCTTGGCCTCCCAGAGTGCTAGGATTACAAGCGTGAGCCACCGCGCCCGGCCTGTATTGTATTTCTTAATCTTTTCTTATATTTATCTTGACTTCCTAACTAGATTGTAAGCCCCGTTAAGGGCAAAACTCCAGATCTCAATGAGCTGTATCCTTAGTCTTTTCCAAATAGGAGTTGCTGAATAAATGTTTCTTAAAGATGATCAATGTGCATTTCTATCCCCCTCCTTCCATAACATAGTGGAAGTAAGAAGATTGTTGAGAGATAGAGAAAGTGAGAAAGGGCAACTGTAAACCATAGGAAAGGAGATTAGAGAGTGGGAATTCCTTGGAATCAGAAGGAAAGTTTCTATTCCTAGAAAGTGTGAATATTTGACAATTTCCCATGACAATACCGGCAGTAAGGACTCCCTCAGGAATGCTGGCACTGCTCCCAAGTGGGCTTGGGGAGTTTGGTCAATTTCCTGGTTCTTCCTTAGTAGAATCTTAGTTTTAAAAGTGTGTCCCTCCACACTCTTCCCTTCTCCCCCTTCTTTTCCCTCCTCCTTTCTGTTCCTCTCTCCATCTCCCTAGTTTACTCCTTTCCATCCTACTTTTTGACCTAGTTGAGACTTAATTTATGAAGTTATGTCAGTTCTTTCATCTGTCCCTCATAAATTAGCAATTCTCCTAAGTTTATTTTGTATTTTTCCATTAGAATTGCCCTCTCTAGGTCATATCACTGACCGTCAAATCTAGTACTATTTCTTTTTAGTTTGACTGAGCTATAATCCAGGATGAAAGAAATTAAGAAAGTCAGAAAATGCCCAGTTATTTGCTTTCTGTATATTGTGACTTCAAATTGCTTTTGGTTTAAAATTCAGAGTTGGGAAGAACCTAAACCTCGCCATTGCCTTTTGGAAAGCACTTAATCATTCTCAAACTATGTATTTAAAATGTCCAGATAGTTTAATAGTCTTGCTGTAAATCCTGTATCTGATGCTTATAACAAAGAGTTACTTCAGTTGAGGTGAAGTTGAGTCTCAGAATACTTTATAAATCTTGGTTTGATTCTGTTGTTTCTTGAGAGAGCTTGCCATCCTAGCTTCTGAGTTGTTGCCCAGTAACCCAATTGCAGTGTAACGTAGCAACCATTGAAAACAGTAGCATTGAACCATAGGGATTTTTCCTTTTGAAGCTGCAGTGCCTATCTCTAGTATTCACATTTAATCTCTCTCAAATGTGATTAGATTTTGGGTTAGGGAAGATATTTCAGATATTATTAAAGGGCATACAGTATATGTTCTTAAGTATATTTTTTGGAGTACTGACAAATTATAACTTCCTACACATTGTTTTTCACATAGAGATGCATGATAGATACATATTGTTTGTGTGAAGGACATGTGAAAACACTGGTTCCATTAAAGATTATTCTGAGCAGTAAAGCTATTAAGTAATAATTAACATCAGAGTTCTTGACCACTGTTATAGCCAGCTAGAGCTGAGGTAGGATGAGGTTGAAATGGTTCTTTTCTTAACATTTTTGTATTATTTCTGGAGCTTCCTGGAAAGTTTGGATCAATAAGAACAATTTAACAGGCAATATGGTTTTGTGGGAAGAGAATTGTGATTCAGGAGACCAAGGCTTGACTGGGCGAGTCACCTTTCTTGGCCTGTTTTCTCATTTGAAAAAGTAAATTTCTGAAGGTTTCTTCCAGAAATTGTATGTTTTAAAGCAAATTTTATTTCTCCTGTTTATGGGTTTGGTTAATGTTTGAGTGCCTATTATGTGTCTTGAACGATGCTGTGCACTGGGGAGATTGGGAATAAGACATAATGTCAAGTCTCAAGCACCTTTTTATCTGGTGGGGGAAATAGTAATTTGTAATGTAACATGGTAAATGCTATAAGGATAAATAATGCGTCTGGGGCATGTAAGGACGCCTGACGTAGTAGACAATATGATCGAGGAATGCCTCATTAGAATTTTGTAAGTATAATTCGAAAGTGTGCAGGAAGTAGTCAACCTGGTGTGGAGGGAATTAGTCAAGGAAAACTAGGGAGAAGTTTCTTTGAGTTGGAGAGGCAGGGTTAGGAGTCATCAGCTATCATGGTAGTTGAGATTCTGGGTGTAGATGAGATTCCTAGGGAGAGTTGTATGGAATCAGAACATCAGCATGTAATAAGTAGGTGGAGAAAGAATGTAGGAAGTAAAATCAGAATAGGGTAAGATCTTGGAAGCCAAGGGAAGAATGCATGTGATACTTAGTTTATTGATTAAATGGAAATTGTTACTCCAGAAACATTGACGCTATGGCCCTATAAATGTAAATCCATGTAAATAAAGATCTGAACTTGCAAGCGGAGATAGGTTATGTCTTTGGTTAGCAGTGTAACAGAGAAAAGAGTATGTACTTTGGAGTCTGAATTCGGAATTGAAGGTTAGAATCCTGGTTCCACCGCTTTACTAGCTAAAGCTATTCAGCTTTTTGGACTGGTTACTTAATTTTTTAATCCTTATTGTCTTCATGTGTAAAATGATACTTTTTCCATAAGAGTCATGTGGATTAAAAGAAGGTAAATTGTAATACCCAACTCTTAAAGGGCACTCCTTAAATGGTGATGTTCATCCATTCCACTGTAATGGACTGTTCTGAACTACACACCTTTCTTTTCCTCCCATTCCCCACCCCCAGTCATATTCTTTTATCCTTCAAGATCTATCAGAATTCCTGCCTTTTCTTTGATACCTTCCTATATGGATGGCATTACAGATTTTCCTTAATGAAATGAACATGTCCTTGTGTCTCTCAGAATTTTCAACACTACTTTTTTTTAAAGCCTTAAGAGGGAAATTCTTTTAATATTATGTGTAAGAAGTTTGGAGGTAGGTGCTTCTAGATTGTCAATTTAGTGGCTTAATGATATCTTTAAGAATCTGGATTCTTTCTTAATGCTTGGCCATTCTTTGAATTCAGGCTTGATTACAACAACCCAATTGCATTTGCCAAAGTTCAGAAGAGATAACTTCTTTCTTCTACCCAGTCCCTTTTAAATAGTTTTATTGAGGTATAATTTACATACCATAAAAACCGCTTATTGTAAGTGTACAATTTAATGTTTTCAGTAAATTTGCAGAGTCGTGCAGCCATCATTGCAAGACAGTTTCAGAACATTTTCATCAATCCCCCAAGTTCTCTAAAGCTCATTGCAATGAATTGGACTCCTCACCCAGCCCCAGAGAACCACTGATCTGCTTTCTGTCACTATAAATGTGTCTTTTCTGGGCATTTCATATAAATGGAATCAACAATGAAGTAGTGTTTTTGCATCCGGCTTCTTTCACTTAATGTTTTTGAGGTTTATCCAGGTACCATGTATCAATATTTCATTCTTTTAAATTGGCTGGGTAGTATTCTCTTGTATACATATGCTGCATTTTTTTTCCCCATTCACCGGTGGATGGACATTGTATTATTTTCAGTTTTTGGCCATTATGAAAAATGCTGCTGTGAAGATTTGCCTGTAAGTCTTTGTGCGAACATATATATTCATTTCTTTTGGTAGATTCCTAGGAGTGAAATTGCTGAGTTATATGGTAAGCTTGTTTTTAAGTTTTTAAGAAACTGCCAAAACGTTTTCTGTAGTGGCTGTACCAGAACTACATGAGGATTCTAGTTTCTCCACATCCTTGCCAACAGTTGCTATCATCTGTCTTTTTGATTATAGCCATTCTCGTGGTTATCTAGCAGTATCCCAATGTAATTTTAATTTGCATTTGCCTAATATTAATGTTGAACACCTTTTCGTGTGGTTATTAGCCATTTGTAAGTCATCTTTGGTAAAATGTCTAAATCTTTTGCCCATTTTTTAACTGAGTTTTTGGTCTTCTTATTGACTTATAAGAGTTGTTTATATATTCTGGATAAAAATTTGTGGGTTTTTTTTCCTTTTAAATCAGACACGTGATTTGCAAAGATTTCTCCCGGTCTCTGGCTTGACTTTTCATGTCCTTACTGGTGTCTTTTGAAGTGCAGAAGTCTTAAATGAATTCCATTTTATCTTTTTTTTTTTTTCGTGGCTTAATGCTTTTCATTTTATATATAAGAACTTTTTGCCTAATTGAAGGTCACAAAGATTTTCTTCGGTGTTTTCTTTTTAGCTTTTTCATTTAGATCTAGGATTTTATTTTATTTGTTTTTTTTTGGAAACAGGATCTCGCTCTGTCACCCAGGCTTGAGTGCGGTGGCACAGTCATTGCAGCCTCAAATTCTTGGGCTCAGGTGATCCTCCTACCTCAGCCTCCCGAGTAGCTAGGACTATAGATCCTAACCTGACTCATTGTTTTCTTTTCTTTCTTTCTTTATTTTTTTAAGAGGAGAGGATCTCACTGTGTTGTCCAGACTGGTTTCAAACTCCTGCCCTCAAGCAATTCTTCTGCCTTGGCCTCCCTAAGTGCTGGGATCACAGATGAAAGTTACTGTACCCGGCCTAGAATCCATATTGAATTAACTGCGTATGGTGTAAGATAAGGATCTAAATCCATTTTTTAAAATGTGGATCCTAAATTGTCCTAGCACCATTTGTTGAAAAGACTGTTCTTTTCCCTTGAATCGTATTGGCATCTTTGTAAAATATCAATTGACTATAAGGGTTTATTTCTAGACTGATATTGTTCCATATATCTATATGCCTATCTTTACTCCAATACCATACTGTCTTGATTACTACAGTTCTATAGTAAGTTTCAAATTGGATAGTGTAAATCCTTGAACTTTTTCTTTTTTTTTCCAAAATTGATTCTATGTTCTTTCTATTTCAATATAAAATTTAGGATCAACTTTTCAACTTCTACAAAAATTGCTGGAATTTATAGGATTTGCATTGAATATCTATCCATCAACAATGGAAGAATCACTAACTTAGCAAAATTGAGTCTTTTAATCCATAAACATGTAATGTCTTGCCATTTAGGTTTTTAATTTCTCTCAATATTTTTTAGTATTTAGTGTACAAATATTGCCCTTTTATTAAATTTATTCCTAAAAATTTTATAATTTTGATGTTCTTGGGAATGGAGTTTTATAATTTGATTTTCAGATTGTTCATTGCTGGCATATAGAAATGCAATCGATTTTTCCGTGTTGTTTCTATATAGATGATCGTGTCTCCGAATAAAACAATTGTTCCTTTCTTTCCAATCTGAATGTTACTCATTCCTTCATTTTTGCCTTATTTTCATGGGCTAGACCCTCCAGTAAGATGTCGAATAGAAGTGTTGAGAGTGGATTGCATTATTTCCACTCTTAGGGGAAAAGATACAGGTTTTCACTAATAAGTGTGATGTTATTTGTAAATTTTCTATAGATGCTCTTTATTCGGTTGAGAAAGTTTTCCTCTGTTCCTGGTTTGTTGAGAGTTTTTAATCAAGAATGAGTGCTGGATTTTGTCAGATGCCTTTTCTTGCATCTGATGAGGTGGTCATATGGTTTTTATTCCTTACTCTGTTAATATGGTACATTACACTAATTGATTATTGAAGGTTAAACTAACCTTGTATTCCTAGGATAAATCTCACTTGGTCATGCTGTATAATCTCTTTTAAATGTTGTTGAATATGGTTTACCTAAAAATTGTTAAGGAATTTCACACTTATGTTCATTAGAGTTATTAGTGTGATTTCTTTTCGCATGATGCTTTTATCTGGCTTTGATACCAGGGCAACACTGGCCTGATAGAAGGAATTGCATGGTGCTTTCCCCTTCTCTATTCTTCTGAAATAGTTTCCAAAGGATTGCTGTTACTTTAAATATTTGATAGCCTTCATCAGTGAAGGTGTGTGGGTCTGGGATTTTCTTTATGGGAAAATTTAAAATTATTAATTCAGTTTTATCACTTGTTATAGGTCTACTCAGATTTTTGTTCTAGAGTTTTGGCTAACTTGTGTATTCTAGGAATTAGTCCATTTCATATAAATTGCCTAATTTAAATAATCTTTTAAATTAATACATGTAAGGTTGGTAATTATGTTCCCTTTTTCATTCTTCTTTTTTTTTTTTTCCGAGACAGAGTCTCACTTTGTTGCCCGGGCTAGAGTGAGTGCCATGGCGTTAGCCTAGCTCACAGCAACCTCAAACTCCTGGGCTCAAGCAATCCTACTGCCGCAGCCTCCTGAGTAGCTCAGACTACAGACATGTGCCACCATGCCCGGCTAATTTTTTCTCTATATTTATTTTTTAGCTGTCCAATTAATTTCTTTCTATTTTTGGTAGAAACGGGGTCTGTCGCTCTTGCTCAGGTTGGTCTCGAACTCCTGAGCTCAAACAATCCGCCCGCCTCGGCCTCCCAGAGTGCTAGGATTATAGGCGTGAGCCACCGCGCCCGGCCCCTTTTTCATTCTTGATTTTGGTAATTTGTATCTTTATTTTCTTGGTCAGTCTGGCTAAGAGTTTTTCAATTTGATTTTTTTTCAAAGAACCAACTTTATTTCATTTTTTTATATTTATATTTTGTATTTCATTGATTTTTACTTTTTTTTTTTTCCTACTTTTTTCTGCTTGCTTTCAGTTTCATATCCCCCCCTTTTTTTTCTAGTTTCCTAAGGTAGAAACTTAGGCTATTTATTTGAGACCTTCTTTTTTTAAATCTAATTATTTAAAGCTATAAATTTCCCTCTAAGCAGTGCTTTAGCTGCATCCCAATTGTTTTGATATTTCTCTCTGTGTGGATCACTAATTGTGTTGTGATCAGATGACATACTTTTTATGAATTCAGTCTTTTAAAATTTATTGAGACTTGTTTTGCAACCCCATTTATGTAGTGTATCCTGGAGAATGTTCCTTATGTGTTTGGAAAGGATGTGTATTCTGCAGTCATTAGGTGCAATGTTCTGTGAGTTATATCAAGTTAATTGGTCAAGTCTTCTATATCCTTGCAGATTTTCTGACTTGTTCTATTAGTCATTGTAATCTTCAACCAGTTTTACTTAATTTTCTATTTAGGCCGGGCACGGTGGCTCACGCCTGTAATCCTAGCACTCTGGGAGGCTCAAGGTCAGGAGTTCGAGACCAGCCTGAGCAAGAGCGAGACCCCGTCTCTACTAAAAAATAGAAAGAAATGATCTG
>CAUYSK010071305.1:0-46539 GCA_963575035.1 Avahi laniger
GGACAACTAAAAATATATAGAAAAAATTAGCCGGGCATGGTGGCACATGCCTGTAGTCCCAGCTACTCGGGAGGCTGAGGCAGGAGGATCGCTTGAGCCCAGGAGTTTGAGGTTGCTGTGAGCTAGGCTGACGCCAGGGCACTCGCCCCAGGCAAGAAAGTGAGACTCTGTCTCAAAAAAAAAAAAAAAAAAAAAAAGAAATTACTTTTTCCCATAGTTAATTTTCTAAATGAGTGTTACTGTGTAAAGAGTATAGCCTCATCTTTTAAAAAAATTGAGTTGCTGGGAAAAAATATCAGTGGGGTGGATGGATTCTTCGTGTTCTTTGTTGTGCCTTGTTTGTTTTATCTTTAAAGGGTCATCATGGCAATGGTGTGTTTACATCTCTGTGTCTCTGTGTATAGACTGCCATTGGGTTCCTTGTCCTGATAAGATTCATGCCTGAGTTACTGCCTTTCTTCGGAACTAGGTGTGTTTCCTGGTTGAAGTCTAACTGCCCCGGTCATGTGACAGTCGCACTGTGCTGTGCTTTTTCTTGGCTTTGGCTCTGTTTCTTCTGTTCATTCCCTTTGGTTAGCGTGCCTGCCACGCACAGGCAGGCGGGGTGCTGGGAGATTTGCATGTCCCAAAGCACAGCCTCGGCCAGCGTGGAGAGTTTGCTTCTGGTTTTAAGTGGAAGAGGATGGTATTGCTTGCCCTAGCTTGCTGCTGTTTGGAATGCACCTTTGGGCAAAGCTTGCCGCCTCCCTAGTTACAGAGAGGGTGATTCCACTGGCCCCTTAGTCATGCTTTTTCTCCTGAAATTGGTGAATGAGATGAGTCAGCCGCTAAGTGTAGGAAGTAGGCTGTTCTGACTCTCTAGTGGGTGTGTCGGCCAGTGTTCATTGGTGCAGTCTTTTTAAGCAAAGCATAGCCAGAAGATGGAGCGAGCAATTAGAATGAGCTCCACCTTGCCTCAGTTCCTGGGGAATAAAAGAACTAGTTCTTTTAATAGCTTGTTTCCAAGGCCCTAAATTATTTCTTTATAGTCTCATATTCTCATTGCGGTTTAACCCAATGGTCATTGCCTAGCTGTTTTCTTGTTTTTAGAAGTAAATATTTATCCTATGTTGGCCAGTTGTGAGAAATGGGAGATTTTTTTCATTCTTGTAATTGTCAGAGAGAAACCCAACCAACCTGCTGCCCTAGTAAAATTAGAAAAAAATTAGAGATACTATAATAACTTTTTTCTTTACTTTTTTAATTTCATCCATAAATATTCTTACCGTGACTTCTTCCTTTTTTTTTTTCCAGCAGAGTGTTCTTTATAATTACTTTAAAGATTAGGTTTCCTGTGTAGACCAGGGGAAGCTGGCCCTCAGCGTGGGGCAGGGAGAGGTGGGGAGGCCCTCGGTCTGGGGTTCGAGGTGTGCTAGGTAGGGCACAAGGCTTCCTTGTTGGGCTCACTGCCCCACTTGTTTCTCTTCCCATGCCTGTGTTCCGTCCCTCTGGGGTTCTGGCCCTCCGTGTGCTGGAAGCCTTTCACATCCTCCAGGTGCTCTGGCAGTGCCTGCCTGACCCATCTTCATTCTACTTTGTGCTTGATTTGTTCACGTTGGAACGTGCGTACAGAATGTGGCTGAGGCATACAAAATGTCTGTGCTTGTTGGAACTTAGCAACTTGGAAGCACGAGGGCAATGCAGAACAGTTAGTCAGTGTTAGCTAAAAAAATCAACGAGGTTTATACTTTGGAAAAAGGAGAGCTTTGTTTTTCATAAAGAGTAGCAGACTATTGGGCGGCCATTCCAACAGATTGGGAAGCAGAGCCCTGGCCAGAGGCCAGGCACTCTTGCTTCAAAGGACAGACAAAAGGAACAAGATTTTATACTGAGCAGGTGGTCAAATGTACATATTCTACAAGCTGTAGGAGGAGCCATGAATGTTTGTGAAGGGAAGTCGTGCCCATGCGTGACTGTGCTTTCTCTCTCCCATCCTGTCATGGCTGGGAACTCAGTTTTAAGGTGTTTCTCGGGTTCTGTTGGCCGGGAGGGGTCCATTCATTTAGCACAGGGCTTAGGATTTTAATTTGAATTCACATCAAGTAGTGAGCTGATGGCATTAATTAAGCACCTACTGGATATTCAGTCTGAGAACTTGTTACAGTAGAGAAATTGAATAGACTTGTGTGAGATTTGTGGCAGCCATGCTTCCAGAGAGAAGTGGACCTTGGTAGTGCAGTTTTAACCAAGAGTGAGCCCCTGAAACTGCTTGGACTAGGTGCTAATTGTGAGTTGGGCCCTGGAGACTCAAATTCTGTGCAGGCTCTCACACAGTTCTTTGAATCCTTTCCTCAAGATACCAAGTAAACACAACTGTTGAGTCTGGGAAGTGACAGAGGGCCAAGAGTAAACATGTCTTGGTAGACGGTGTGGCCAGTGTGGATAAACGCACAGAGATGAGCATCTGGGTTGACTGGGCAGAGTCACTGCGTCTCCGTCCCCTTTGCTCTGTTGAGGGCCTTCTCCCGTGTTTCTTGGAGGAAGGGTGTGATGGGCAGGCACACATTGTGGGAATGAGTTGGGGGTTTTTACGGCCCACTTGCTGTGATACCCGCTGGCTTCTGGGATGGAAGACCCGGGGGACAATAACACTCGTCGTCCTGCAGGAGGGAAGTAAATTGCTGTGGAATCCAGACTCTTCTCCAAGTGTACTTGGACCTCAAGTGCTGTGCTCGTAATTCAGCAAAATGCCTGCAGTTAGCAAAGGGAGGTGTGCTGCTATTGCAGGGAAAAATTTGGTGGATAGGTAAGAAGTTATAAATAAAAGCTGCTTATTCTTTTTATCATACAACTCAGTGAATAATAAAGCTACAAGACTTTCTGAAGGATATCTCAACTAGGCTGCCCTCCCCCCATTTAATGGATGAGGGAACTGGACCCAGGGATGTTCAAACAGAACCTAAACTCTCCCAGTTTAGAGTAGGATGGTTCACCCAGAGCAGTTAAACTTGTGACCAATACTTGCCGTGGGAACTGTACCTTAGGTTGTGACCCAGTACTCACAAAGGTAAATAGGTGACAAAAGTTTAAACATTCCCTTATTATGTGGAATCTACTTTGGCGTTTTCAGTTCTGTGTTGTCATATTTAATTAAAACAAAATGGCAGTTGCCATTACTAAAATGATTCCTCAACCCACCAGTGGCTTGAAAAAACTAATTCTATGGTGTACCAAATCCTTGCGAAGCCGAAGCCATTCACCTAGGGCCGTGTGGGTAGTTAATGGCCAGTGTCAGAGCAGAACCTAGGATTCCTCCCCAGCTTTTTCCTACCCCAAAATATATGTTTCCATTCTTCTGCTTTTAAACTAGGTGAACAGAGTAATGAGCATAGACTTCTAAAATGATTTAGTTTTTCAGACTTTTCCTCCCCTTCCAGCTCCTTCCTCCAAAGGTGAGCAAGTTGAATCTTCCCACAGTTGTAAAATGATAAGTCCGCGTTTGGTGATGGCATCTTTCCACTGTCAGGGAACATCTTTCTTCCCACAAAGGCAGCCGTGCCTTCATATGCCACTAAGGATTTTCCTTCCTGGACTGCTCTGTCTTAATTGATGTTATCAGCTGAACTAACAGAACATTCTGTGCCCTTAACATTGTCTTTGCCTCTGAAGTATGGCAATTTTATGCATTCTTTCTCCATCTTGAAAGCTTTTTTTAAAAAATAAAGCCTAAGTAGCCTTTTCTAAGTAAAAAACAAAACGAAAATAGCATGTAATTGTTTTTCAGAGTAACTTTAAACATTTTTGTTTCATGCGGCAAAAATAAGGAACTCGGTCAATTCCAGCCTAATGTATGCTAAAGAGGCTGCCTCCCCGTGTCAGCGCTTAGCTTTGTTGTAAGAGCATTTTAGAACTTCTGTATTCATTCGACAAATAGGTACTGAGTGATTCCTTCTGCTGGGCCCTGGAAAGACAATAGCCCAGCTCTCAGCAGAGACAAGTTACCAAATGATTACACAAATACCAACAGCAGTTGCAAATAAATGTTTTCGGAAGCATTCTTTTCCCCTGTAGGAACAAAGGTGTGTTTTCATTAGGTTTTAAGGCTTCCCTTTCATTGCTTGATGTATGCGTAGCTCTTGCACATTACGTGGGCAGAGGTCACCCTTTTAACGGGCATCAAATGCCGATGTGGATGGTGAATTATTAATTCCTTTGTCATTTCTCGATGCCCTTGTTTTCCTCATTCGGCACTGAGCGCTGTGGGCTCCCTCAGGAAGCATGAGTCTTTCGAATCCGTGTTCTCCCTCTTGCCTTTATAGAAAGAGCGGGATTTAGAATTGGCTGCTCGGATCGGCCAGTCATTGTTGAAGAAGAACAAGACGCTAACGGAGAGGAACGAGCTGCTGGAGGAGCAAGTGGAACACATCAGGGAGGAGGTAAGGAGCTAGTGGCCAAGACTTCTGGAAGGGTCTGCCCTGGGCTTGGGAGCCACAGGCCTGGCTGAAGGAGATGATACAATGGCGTTCCAGTTATAATGGAGAGGCTCTCCCGAGGGAATGCCCAAGGCCTGAGCCCAGAGCTGCCTGTTCCGAAGTGGCCCCTTGGAGACCAAGAGCTGCCTTCCTGCAGCTCCTTCTGTTCCCTGTGGACGGGGTCAGACTGTAGGCATGTCTTCACTTAATTGGTAGGCTCATGGTGCCCTGTCACGTGGGCAGGCCAGAGTGTGTGGGGCCAGCTTGTCCTCCAGAGCCCAGACTCTAAGCACGCGGGCTGATCGAGACGCTCCACGCTTGGCAAAAGCACGCACAGGCTAACACAACGATGAGCAGGGGCTCCTGGGTCAGGCGGGCGTGGGCAGCCGGAGAAGGAGCCCTGTTAGGAGGCTCACACACAGAGGAAAGTAGCGATTTGCATTTGTCATTACAACATTTTCTGCATGTAAAACCACCAAAAAAAATAGCCTGTTATTTTCATGACAGAAACCCTATTATTTTCATGATACAAATCTTGAGGAAGGGCATGGAACTTTTAGGTTTATCTTAAGGAGGCCTAGGTTCAGGAGGAATGGAATGATCTTCTGGAGGGGTGTGGAGTGGACAGGGCAGTGAGGCTATGGAGTCAGACAGCGTTGCTAGAACAAGGATTAGAAGCTTAGAGCCAGGCTCTACTTAGGGGCTTCTTTCCTGTCACCTGTTCTTTTACCGCTGAATTTTAACTGTGAGGACTCTTCCTATTTCTTCTTCCTTGTTTTCTATTAGAATCTTTCTTAGTGGGAGGGGATGCTTTTGTTCATGTCCCTAAGATGTGTTCAGACTTCTTCCTTGTTAAAGTTATTCCCAGTACATTGTTATCTGGGTTTAATGATAATTTTAATATGAAGTATAGTTGCCACTATGTAAGAAAAGTTTTAATCCTAGCCCTTCTATAAAAGATGATCAGATAGAACACTGTTGTGTTCTAGGAGAAATAAAGTGATTCCTGCATTCCCTGCCCCCAGCATCATGGCCTGAATTCCCCTTCTTCAGGTGACTGGTAAGAAAGCGTGCCGGCTCAGCCTGGCCCCCTCTCAGCCCCTTTGGAGCAGAGGGACCTTCCACCTAGGAACCAGCAAATGGTCACCTTTCGGCTTTTTCACATTACTGTCCTTGCTTGGGACAAGGTTCATCTTGCACAAAGAGCCTCCTACTCTCTAGGAGTGTAAATACCTCGTTTTTCTTTGGAAAAGCTTTGAATTTGAAAACTATAATATGTTCCCCTTTGGCATATCATTAAATTGTCAGTCTAAGTATTGAAGTTAAAACTTTTATGCACATAAAGATGGCTTCTCCATGGAAGACACGATATACATTCATTGTGTTGTGAAGGAAAGTTGCAATAAACCGTAGACCCCAAGTCAAATTAGAAACAAGAAGGAATTAAAATGGAATTGTGATTCTCATTTGCCGCACTGGTTCCATATTCATCTATGCTGAATGGTGAAAGGGCAAATGAAAAATTTTACAGCACAGTTTGTTTATTTTAAAACCTTAAATATTAATATAAATCAGTGCAATTTGCAAAACCATGTCAGTATGGCCAGTCCCTGATGATTGCCTCTTTTCTCCGTGTATCTGAAATTCTTATCTGGTGATCATTGAGTACAGAACAAGGTCTGGCCAGGCTTGCCCAGGTGCCCTTCGAGGGTGCGTGACAGGGCGGGGCTATGTGTTATCCAGGTGTGAGAGCGAGGGTTGATGACCTACTCATGGTGACCCACCCAGATCTGGCATCTCCAGGATTCTATTCGGAGGTGGAATTTGGTTCTGGCAGAATTGAGTGGCCTCTTCATATGCTAACATGATCCATTGCTCTGGCTGTTTTCCCAGCTGGTCCTTTGGCTCCTTCCAAAGCCCATGAGTGGTCTCAGTCCCCCAGCCATCATTCTGGAACCTTCTAATCCCTTCTCTGCTCTTCTCCCTACCAAAGTAAAAATTAGGAATTTAGAAAGGGAGGGTGCTGCCAAAAAGTAACGGATTGTGTTTTTCTTAAATGGGATCAGACTCAACTCTTTGAAACCCTGTTTCTTTGAGTAGCATGAAATGAGTTAAATGACTTCACTTTCAATGGGAAATTTTAAAAATGTTGTGTAGGGATGTTACCACCTTTGGGAAGCAAATGACGGCCCCCGGCTCTGTCTGTGCAGGTGTCTCAGCTCCGGCATGAGCTGTCCATGAAAGACGAGCTGCTTCAGTTCTATACCAGCGCCGCAGAGGAGAGCGAGCCTGAGTCTGTTTGCTCAACCCCGTAAGTCACCAGAGGGCTGTGTTTCTGGAGGCCAGAGCACAGGCTGGCCACTGTCGCCGTCCTTGGAGTTGCCTAGGCAGGGTCACCTTCACCAGCAATGCAGGTCAGCTGCTCTCAGCCATCCCCAGACCACGCATCTGGGTTCAGATCTTGACTCTGCGACTTACTGGCTGCATGCTGTTGGCCAAGTACAATACACCAGAAGTGCTTAGGTCATAGGGTTATGAGCATTAACCGAGTGAATACACGCAGAGTACTTAAAACAGCTCTTGGCACATAGGACTACATTATGAGTATTAAATAAACTTCCGGACATGCCAGAATTGTGTAGGCTTCAAATAGCGTTGATTCCCCCGAATTCTGAGGTGATGTGACAACTGCAAATTGTGGATAAAGGGTTGGATGTGGGTCCTAAGCGGTGGTGAGCCTGTGTGTCGAGTGCTGCTGTTTGCCTGGTGTTGGGAGAGCAGTCTGACGGGTCATCGTCACACCTGCGGGTCTCATGCACTTTCTTTGAAGTAGCCCTTCTTTGTATGTCCATGTGGTTTCCAGGTGGTAGGAGGAACTGTCCCTCTCCCTAGATTGTGAGTGTACTTTCTCCCCCAGGTTGAAGAGGAATGAGTCGTCCTCCTCAGTCCAGAATTACTTCCATTTGGATTCTCTTCAAAAGAAGCTGAAAGACCTTGAAGAGGAGAATGTGGTACTTCGGTCCGAGGTGAAGTTTACTCCCTGCCCTTGCCCTTGCTGGAAGGGTGCTGGCCCCACTTGCCTGTTCTGGCTAGAATGGCCACGGTCACAGGGCTGTGCTCAAAGGTGACGGTGTGTGGAAGAGCCACATAGTGTGCCCGGGCACTGCCTGCTGGCACTGCACATGCCTCCGGGCTGGCACAGGCGGGCCTGGTGAATTATGCAGTGTGTGGACGGGGCGGAAGCTCCCGCGGTGAGGTCTTCCCGTGGTGTTCTCCGGCTCCGGCCACAGCACCTGAGGAGAAACCCAGCCTCGATTCCATGTCACTGCAGATCAGAGATGCTCTTAGGAGATAGTACACAGGAACTTGGAGCCATATTTCTTAAACAATTAATTTGAAAAGGTTGAGCTGAGGCAACTTGGGGACTTGTGCTTCTGAGTATCTTATTGGCTAAACATTGTGCCAGGTGCTTTACCCACATTATTTTTTTTAGTCTTCACAACAAGGCTTGAAAGCTGGTTACTCTGATTCTCATTCACAGTGAGAAAAATGGGCCCTGGGAGGTGTATCGATATTCCCAGGGTCATGCGAGTTAATAAATGATAAAGCCAGTATTTATAAGTCTGTGACTGTAAGTGCCACGTTTCTCCCCTTTACCCACTGCCCCTCCCTAGAAACACTGATGCATGCAGGATTAGTGCTTTTTAATTAGTGGAGTGTTAATGGTCTCCAGCCAGAGGTGGTGTGGCACAGTATGGCCCTGTTTATCAGGTGTGAGCTATGGGCCACCTAAGCTGGCCCTGGGATCCCCAAAGCCCCTCCAGTAGGGCAGACTGTCACCTTGAACTTGTACGCACGTTGGAAAGATCTTCACATCCGGACTGAACAAGATACCCTCTTGTGTGTTCTGTTCTCTTAGACCTCACCTCTTCCAGCCCCATGTTTACTGATGGGAAACACAAACCCAGATTGACTAAGAACGTCCCGGTTTCCTCTGCCAGCCCATGGCTGAGTGACACCACGACCCAGTGCTCCCTATTCTGAGTCTGGGGCTGCCCCTTCCGGCATCTGCCCCAGGTAGCTCCTCCAGGCCTGGGCACCCTGCAACTTGGACTGTCAGAATCTGCACCCAAATCTAGCTGAGGGTATCCGATTCCAGCTGCAGATTCCTGTGACCTCACCTGTGTTCTCAAAAGTGCATTATCTCTCTGGGGTCAGGACCCAAGAGCTCAGAGACATCTTCTGTCCAACTGGCACATTTTCTTTGGGCCTTCACATCTCCATTGTCTCACCTTTTTAGTGGGGTGCAAGCTGTCCCGAGTCCTGAGATTTTTTGCATGCTTTCGTGTTGGACCTCGCTGTTACTAAGCTGAACACAACAGGTTTAATTCCAACTCAGAACTTCATAGTTCAGTGCCTGGCAAATAGTAGGTGCATGGTAAACATTAGCCGTTCTTGTGTGGTTGTCCTTAGGATGCCGCCATAGGCAGGGCAGTGTTTTAGGCCCTGTGAGGGTTACAAAGCGTTCATATGTCTGAGTTGGGACAGATACAAATGAATAGACTTGACTCAGTGGCTGTGCTTACAGTGTTTCAACAGAGCAGGGTGTGTAGCTCTCCTGCCCATTGCTGTGTGTGGCGCCCTCTAGTGGTATGCATTGTCAGCTTTTCTGCTTTGTGGGTACATATCCATTAACTAAGCAGGGAATTCGGATTTACTTTCTGTATTTGGGGGTGCAGTGGGTGACGGGTGGGGAGATGTCTAGGGTGGCTTCCAAGACCCAGGTTAGTGCTCCTCCATGCCTCAGCCTTGCCTGCCCCACCAGTCCAGGTGTGACGTGGGGCCTCTGACCTGGGTCTTGCCCGCAGGCCTCCCAGCTGAAGACCGAGACCATCACCTATGAGGAGAAGGAGCAACAACTGGTCAACGACTGCGTGAAGGAGCTGCGTATGTCCCTGGCCTGCCCTCCCTGCCCCCTGCTCCCTCTTTTTACTTTCTCGAGTATGCCGTCATTTTGATTGGACAGTCTCCCTGCCAGCCTGTGGCTCAGTAGCATTTTTCTTCAAACTTGAGGCCTCCCTGACCTTGTGACCTTGTGTGGCACCTCCCTCCCCATTTATGAATTGGGTGCTAGGTTGCCAGCCATACATTATCTCAGTTTCCCACTGAGATGGATATTTTAATTTTGGCTTTCTACTGGAATATTGCCCGGCTACAGAAACCTGTGTTGAAGATGTGGAAAAACTGCTTACTGCTAGTATTAATGATTTGATTCGTGGAAGTTGGGGTCAGGGTTCTCAGCTTTGCAAAGACTTACCCCTACCCTCTTCATTATAAGTTTACAAGTTAAGGCAAACAGGCAAAATACTAAGTATTTTGCATTCTGGCAAAATGCTAAGTAAATGAAACACACCTCATGTTCAAATCTAGTTAAATGAGTCGTGGCTCTGAACATGGGTTGGAAACCCCAAGGGAATGGAATTGCGCTGTGCACCATCGATACCTTTCTAGAACAGGGTGCAGCAGGGGTTTTTGTTAGTGATGTGGATTTGTTCATGGGTGCCACATGTGTGCCACATGGGTGCCAACAGGTGTGGCAGCCAGGAGGTGCCACACCTGTTTTTGGTGTGGCACCTCCTGGCTGACTCCTGGAGCCTGCCTGATTTGCTTTAGGAAGACAGCCTTGGTCAGTGGGATTGGGATCCCACATTGAGCCCAGGAGCAACCAACAGCTAGGGGACCAGGGTCCTTCTCATGACTGGTTGAGCCCTGAAGAAGCCGCTTGGCTTCCCCTATGCAGGAAAATGATTACTGTGAGTTCCTTCCTCCCGCACCCTCTTCCCTCCTCTCCCCATCTTGTAATAAAGATGGTTTTTCTTGTACAAACCATGAAGAAAACTGCTCTCTCTGGGTCTGCATGTGTGGTTTCCTGACTTAACTCCTGTGATTATTGTATTTTTATCAAAGGAGATGCCAACGTCCAAATTGCTAGTATCTCAGAGGAATTGGCCAAGAAGACTGAAGATGCTGCCCGACAGCAAGAGGAGATCACACACCTGCTGTCACAAATCGTTGATTTGCAGAAAAAGGCAAAAGCTGTAAGGCATTTCTCCGGCTGATACAACAGTGGCCATGCTGAGATGGGAAGGGACATTTACTCCAGAAGACAGTGCTCTTTAGTTTCATATCTTAGGATTTGTGCTGCCCCTTTGGAGAAAAAGCTTAGTAGATTCAATGGTATACAACTAGTTGCCCTGAATTGACGAGGGGTCTTATTTGTGACCACTTATCTCCTAAGAAAAATGTGCACATTAACAGAATTCATTAAAAGCATGCTGTAATTATGGAGTTTTATAATTTAACTTATGGATCATCTACTCTAGTATTTGTTTCTGTAAGTGTGCCCAGTGTGTTCTGCAGCAAAACAATATCCCCTTGAGATTTTTTTTTTTTGAGACAGAGTCTTACTGTGTTGCCTGGGCTAGAGTGCCGTGGCGTCAGCCTAGCTCACAGCAACCTCAAACTCCTGGGCTCAAGCAATCCTCCTGCCTCAGCCTCCCGAGTAGCTGAGACTACAGGCATGCGCCACCATGCCCGGCTAATTTTTTCTATATATTTTTAGTTGTCCAATTAATTTCTTTCTATTTTTGGTAGAGACGGCATCTCGTTCTTGCTCAGGCTGGTCTCGAACTCCTGAGCTCAAACAATCCGCCCGCCTCGGCCTCCCAGAGAGCTAGGATTACAGGCGTGAGCCACCGCGCCCGGCCTATCCCCTTGAGATTTAAGATGCAGTAGCAGAATCAATTTAGTTTGTGGTATTAGGCCTTTGCTATTAGTGTGAGGGGAAGTGCTTACGGAGAGCTTTGGAGGTGGGGGTGGGTGGCCTGTGGAGAATGAATACGGGTGTAGGAAAGACTCTGCCTTCAAAATTGCATAAAAAACAGAATTCTACTTCAGTGTGAGATAAACATCTCATTGTAGAAAGTGATGAGATCACAGTAGATCAGGAAATAGAGGGGAAAAGTAGGACTTACCTCCCTATCTTAGAAGATGATCTATCTCTGCCACATTTTAGTGCGCGGTGGAAAACGAAGAACTCGTCCAGCACCTGGGGGCCGCTAAGGATGCCCAGCGGCAGCTCACGGCTGAAGTGAGTATCCCTCCCTCATTTCTTCAGGGCCTCTGATCGCAGTGAGGATAGATCAGCCTGCCTTGACAGCTTTGGTCATGTCCTTCTTAACCGTTTTCATATTGAATTTAATTTCGTCTTTACTCATGAGGTAGTTCTCGGTTGCACCTGACTCTGTGCCCACCGGCACCGTTACTGGCTGTGAGCACCTGGGAGGCTGGGCTCTGCACCAGCTGAGCCTGCCATGTGCAGCTGCCCCGTAAATGTTCAAATAAGTGAAACCACCAACATGGAGCCCCATTCACAGGTGTGGCTTGATACGAGAGTGGGACAATTTGCCTTATCTTTTGATTGTAGTTGATTTTTTCACAGCTGCCTATGGTTAGTATTTTAAAAGATTTCTGAGTCTGTAAGCTTGCCCCAAGTCAAACAAAAAGCAAGTCTTGCAGGCTTTTTGTCATTTAGCCACAGGCCCACAGGGCAGCCGATTCCAGGGTGTGCTGGGGACTCTGGCTCTCAGGTAGGTAAGTATGTGTGCAGCTGGGTGCTCAGGAGTTCCTGACTGTCCTCCTCTTTCCCGGTCTCCCGCAGCTGCGTGAGCTGGAGGACAAATACGCAGAGTGCATGGAGATGCTTCATGAGGCGCAGGAGGAGCTGAAGAACCTCCGGAACAAAACCATGCCCAACACCACCTCCCGGCGCTACCATTCGCTGGGCCTGTTTCCCATGGTGAGCTGGTGATTTCTTCCCAACCAGAGGGCAGCAGGGACCCTGGCACTAGGAAGCTGGTGTCTGACAGACAGTCCGAACACTGGAGTTGGGTCTTCATGGTTAGCTTCTCACTCTGCAGCTCGGATCTGGATCTGAGTCAAGGGTGCTTGAGCCCAGCTGATGGCTTCTTAACTACATGAGATGAAATTGATTCTTTATTTTCCATCCCTCTAAATCTGTCGTCTTTCTCCTCCTGCCATCAAGAGATAAATTTAGTGGGAACTTCAGATATTTGGAAGATGTGACTTATACGGGTTGAGCATCTCCAGTCTGAAATCTGAAATGCTCCAGAATCCAAAACTATTTGAGCATCAACATGATGCTCAAAGGAATCAGTCATTGGAGCATTTTGGATTTCAGACTTTTGGGTTAGGGATGCTCACCTGGAATGTATTCTGCAAAAATTCCAAAATCCAAAAAAAAAATCCATAATCCAAAACACTACTGGTCCCAGGCATTTTAGATAAGGGATGCTCAAGCTGTACCTAATTTTTTCTGACCTTATTAGAGTATGTGCTGTTTTGGCCTCAGAAGTGCATTCTGGAATTCCTAAAATGCCCATACAGTTTTGCTGATTCTTTGTATGCTTAGTAATCATTTTCTTGGTAGCTTTAAGTATCTGTGATCTTAAAAAAAAAATTCTCTTTGTGCTTGAGCTGGTTATTTTATATTTTTCATATTATTTCCCCACAATCTAATTTTTTAGCCCTGGCCTGATTTGTTTCATGTTTGGGCTTTGGGGGAACATTCTTGAGAAGGTCATTTTCTGGGAGGTTAATCTCCTTGTAGGAGTTGGGCAACATAGGCTGAAGCAACTGGTAACAGGGGTATGAGCTCACTCATCTTCTATGAGACTAAAGCCCCTTGAAGGTGGGGACCAGGTCTTATTTGTAACATTTTCCCTCTTTCAATACTGTATACCTAGCACAGCGTTTGGTATGTTGTAGAATCGTAGACACTTAATGGATACCACATTTAGACGGATGGATGGTTGGATGGATAGATGGCTTGAAGAGCGAATTCCCAAAGAACTCCTTTCCTTTATATTCAGATTTCACTTCCATGGTTTGATGAAACACCAAATTCTCTCTGAAGAGAGAAGAGCTTTTGAGAGAAACTCCCCCCAAATGAGATAGGAGCGGATAGCTATATAAATGTGTGTGAAATTTGGTCCCTTCTGAATTTGGCCTTTCCTTGGAGCTCTCTTTGCCTTCAGCCTCCCGTTGCCACCCCCAGCAGATACTGCCTCCACCCTACTCCTTGTCTGGCTCACTTTCCCTAAAGCAGGATCTCTGCTTTGCTTTTACATGTCAGAATCAGGCTAGATTTTTCTTTCTCTTTCTCTCTTAATTTGATTGAAATGTAAGAGAAACCAAAAAGAAAGACACAGTCAGCTTTTCAAAGGGCAGATGGGTGATCCAGTGATTCCAGGAATCCCAGTGAAAGCAGCAAAGAACATTCTGACCCCCACGTTCCCTGATCTAGCACTAACTGCACTCAGCTCACACACTGGCCCGTGTAGCGCCGCGGGCTCCTTGCTTGGGTTCCCCTGCTTCCTGGCTCCTCATCTTGGTGCAGTGCGTTCCTGGGCACCCAAATTCACTCCACTGCCTTACCCACTCTCAAGGACAAACCTTGTCTTTGAAAACTAAACCAATGCATGAGAACAGTTGAATTGAAAATTTGCATTTCGGTTTCTTCTGGAGGGATTTTCAGCTTTCATATTTGCTGAGGT
Source organism: Avahi laniger (assembly GCA_963575035.1). Taxonomy (NCBI): domain Eukaryota; kingdom Metazoa; phylum Chordata; class Mammalia; order Primates; family Indriidae; genus Avahi; species Avahi laniger. Next base: position 14,087 of record CAUYSK010071305.1, read on the forward strand.
AAAGCTTTTGTTTGCCTTTTCCTGTTGCTGTTGGGATAGCCCAGTTTTTAAAGCTGGCTATTTTAAAAGTGCATTATGCATTGAAGATATTTAAAACAGTCTAAAGATTGCACCATGCAGAATGCCCAGATCCACCTCTTTTGCTCCCAGCCATTCTAATTGCTGAATAAAACAGTGAGTAGCAGTTTTTGCTCAACTGTGTTCCCAAGTCTCTTGCCTTATGGCAGGATTTCTTAATCTGGAGTCCACAGACTGAATTCAGGAGGCCCGTGCACTTTGAAGGAAAAATTATATCTGTTATTTTCGTTACTTTTTAACTGTATTCAGTGCTTCCTTCCTTTGTGAAGGTTGGCAACAAGCCACAGTGATATTAGCACCACCCGTGACTCTGTCACAGTAGAAATCACAGGTGTTTTCATAGCACATTTCAGTTGTTACAGATGCCTCAAAATACCACTGATGCTAATCTCCACTTCAAAATGACAGTAATTACCAGTCCTAATGCCATATATATGTTTGTATATATCTCACAAATGTTATTGTATTGATATAATTGCCTTCCTTTGTAATCCTAATAATTTTATTCATTTAAATATATTATTCTGAGAAGAGATCCACAGGCTTCCCCAGACTGCCAGAGGGGGAGGGTCATGGCCCAGAAAAGTCCGAGAGCCTGCTTGTGACTTTATCCCAGCATTGCTTTGACATTACCTTGGTATCCAGGGGGGATTAGTTCCAGGACTCCCTACACATACCCAAATCCTCAGATGCCCAAGTCCCTGACATAAAATGGCTTAGTATTTGCATATAATCTCTACACATTCTCCAATATATTTAATACTTTCAACCATCTCTAGATTCCTTATAATACCCTAATATTAATACAGTGTAAATGCTATGTAAGCAGTTGTTATTCTGTATTTTTTTATTTGTATATATTTTTTAATTTTCCATCTGAGGTAGGTAGTATCCAAGGATACGGAACCCATGGATTGAGAGGGCCGACTGTAGAAATTTGATATCTTGTTCTTCTTAAGGTGTATGAAGCTCCCTTCATCTCTATTTTGCAGGACTCCAAATGTAAATTATATGGTGAATAACAGTATTAAGAAAAATAAGCTGACTTAAAAAGATGTCAGGGAAGCCCTTTACCAGACTTATGTTTAATGGCAGTCTGTGGGTAATAATTACTAAATAAAATCGCATATTTGTGAATAAGAATTGAAAACAAGCCCAGTAGCCCTTACTTGATTGGGCTTCCTGCTGGCTCCTGTGGAGTCTCCCCACTTGGTTCCAGCCTCCAGACTGGCGCGTCCCTGTGGACTGTGGGGCTGGGAGGTGGATGCCTTAGAGTCCCCACGTGCTGTCTGCTGGGAGCCACTGGCCACATGTGGCTACGTAAATTTTAATGAATTAAAATGAAATACAACTAAGAATTCAATTCGTCAGTCACACTGGCCACATTTCAAGTGCTCGCTAGCTACCTGTGGTAGCGGCTTTCATATGTACACGTCCCAGTGAAGAGAGAGAACATTTCCATCATTGTAGGAAGTTCTGTTGGTTCACACAGATTTAGCTCTTCCCTTTAGGTTGTCCTGAGCTCTTCTGGTGCTCAGCAGGTGCTTTTGTGTGCAGACTTGGTCCTGTGGGCATCCGCCTGCATTGTGTAAGGGATTATTCAGAAAAGTAGCAAAGACTTAAGTGTGTTTGGTGTCTGCTTGGAAGGAAATGTAAGATTCCTGGTGGAAACAGGAATCTTGTATTTCCTGAGCAGGTCGTTAAAAGATGACAGGCCATGGATAGTTGGGGAGAGGAACTTCCCTTGTGGGAGGCCAGGGAGGACGAGAGCAGAGGCCTAGAGATGACAGTGCCCATGACTCAGGTCATGCACGTAGAGACCTTCTCTTCAGCACAGAGCCAGAGTGCCCTTTGGAGGTCGGGAGGGCTTGCTTGGGAGCCAAAGCTGGAGGGCCATCTGGGGATAGGGAACCTGCGTCCATAAGGTCACATGTGGCCTTCTAGGTCCTTAAGTGTGGCCTTTTGACTGAATCCAAATTTTACAGAACAAATCCTTTTATTAAAAGGGGTGCAGCAGAGAAAGATGAAGCTTTTCTTGCCTCTTTTGGCACTTAAAAAAGAACAATCTTGAAATCAGAAGGCCGCAGGTTCCCCGCCCCTGCGTGGTCTGTGCTAGAATCCTGGATGAGCCGAGGGATGCAGCAGACCCTGTAGACAATAGCTTAGCCTGGCATGTGGGCTGTGATGCCATGCATATCCCTGTTTGTAAGCTCGGAGGTATCGGGAAATTCACCTGTCCCCATCATTCTGAACATACTCTTCCCCCCGTAAGTTCTCTGTCCCTCCTTAAAGCTGTAGTTGCAGCTTCATGATTTGGCCAAGGGGACGCAGGGTTTGCTTTCTGACACTTCGCTGCATGTGAGTTAGGGACTTAAAACTCAGTGCCTGATGGTACGGCTACATTCAGAATCTGCCTTGGCGGTTGCTCAGCCGGGGTCTCCAACAATGCAGGAAGCTGTTAGCCTTGTGTTGCGGGACCTCTGTGGGCTTCTGGTGGCTCAATTTACTGTACGTGGCTCACCTGGCTGCATACCTGTTTTAGAGACAGAGCATGTGAATTGCTGCTCACTTGGCTTGTGTCTTCTGGCTTTTCTCAGGACTCCTTGGCAGCAGAGATCGAGGGAACAATGCGCAAGGAGCTGCAACTGGAAGAGCCTGAGTCTCCAGACATCACGTACGGCCAGATTTTATTGTTCTGAGCCCCTCAGAGACAACTTGTGACCTGTGTTGTTCAAAAACCAGCAATGTTTGGGCCTCAGACACCAACAGTGATGACTGTGGTCCTTCCCCATCCAGATCAAGGGAAATAATAGGACATAGCTGACAACATCCCTTAGCTCCTCTTACTAAGTTTTAAAGACAAATTATGAACTTCCAGAAAGTTCCAGAAAAGGAGAGATGTATTTCCCATCTCTCTTAACACAAGCTCCATCTTGACATAGCTGCACATTTTTATCTTTCCTTTCAGTGGAGAACATTACTTTAAAAAATGTTTTAACGTCTGTTAGGAAAAGAAATATAGTGATGTGGTATGAGATACAGAGGGCGCCTCTAGGGATGGGAGCAAGGCTTCCATTTCCCTTATGAATACACCCAGGGACGTTGGCTTCTACTGTCTCTCTTCCTACATCAGATCTTGTGCTTGGCCTGTCCCAAGGTGTTTATAAGGAACCTGTGGACCAGGTTTCATCATGATTTCTCTGTACCCAAATTCCACAGACAGAACGTACATGAGATCCTGAGAGTGACAAGTGCCCAAGTGAGCTTCAGTGTATGTGTGTCACCCTCTGCAGCCCCTAAGGAAGTGGCTGTTACAGAAACATGCCTACCCATTTCTCTTTAAAAGAGAACAAATTAGCATCAAAATGTGGTTCTGCTATTAGAAATAGCAGTTTCTTAAAATAGACAAGTCTGGGATTTTTCATCTCACTGTAGAAATTTAAGACTAATTTTAGGTCATTTTTTTTTTATGCGAATTGTCAAAAAATATCCGTTTACAAATATTTATTGAGCCCTACCACATGCTACACTGCCTTCTTGGAGCCTGCATTGTGGTGCATATCATGAAATAAGAAAACTAGCTGGGAGACAGAAATAATACGTAAGTATTTTTATTTGTAGGTCAAGCTTTAGGGATGTGAAAAGCAGTATCAGTCTTGCTAGCACACAACTGTGCATTAGAGTCCTGGATTCAGTGGGTGTTGAGTGTCTCAAATTTCACGTTATGGAGGAGGCTGCCAAACACCCTGAGAAACATGTGGCAGGCACAGGATAGCAGGCTGCTTGGGGCCTCGTTGGGGCCAGGTGCCTTTTTGGCTCCTCAGTTGATAATTTTTGGAGGGTTTAACTCCAAAGTCATTCCTGCATTTGCTTATTCATGGGTGTTGTGCACTCTCTCCAGTCACCAGAAGCGTGTCTTTGAGACAGTGAGAAACATCAACCAGGTGGTCAAGCAGAGATCTCTGACCCCTTCCCCCATGAACATCCCTGGCTCCAACCAGTCCTCGGCCATGAACTCCCTCCTGTCCAGCTGCGTCAGCACCCCCCGGTCCAGCTTCTATGGCAGCGATGTGGGCAACGTTGTCCTTGACAACAAGACCAACAGCATCATCCTGGAAACAGAGGCAGCAGACCTGGGGTGAGTGAGCTGTGAGTTTTTATTTTTCTGTTTTGGGGAGAAGAAAGGTAGTATGATCGCATGCAGTTCAGTAATCATAAGAGGGAGGTTGATGAGAATTGCCTGAAAGATACAAACATTACAGTTCCCCAGATCTGTTCTACCAACCCACTGAGCGTACGCATATCCTTGATACTGGTATTTTAACCAGTTTAAAAAGGCATAACAAGATGATACCAGAAAGTCTGCTTTTCTATAAACTGCTAGAGGGAGAGGATTAATGAATATTTCTTCTGTTAATTTTCACTGTTAGACTACAAAATAGACATTGTTTTGTGATCCCTTTGTACCTTGGATATTGGAAAAGCTGTGGAGGACTCAGGCTCTCTCTCTCCTGACCAGAATCTGGTTTGTTTCAGAAGGTGGGGTGCAGGGAGTCAGGGCACCCAAACCTGTCTGTCACGCTGTGCATCTGTAAAGTGGGCCTTCCTAAGAGCATCAGTTCCTCTTTGTCCTGAAGCCTTGCAGAACTTCCTCCCTCCACCAACATTGTCCACTTTGTGCACCCTTTTCCTTAGGAAAATTGATTCTTCTGGACCGATTGGGTCAGATGGGAAATTCCTTGATCATAGCTGGGGTTTTTTGTTTTGTTTTGTTTTGTTTTTTGAGAGAGTCTTGCTGTGTCACCCCGGCTAGAGTGCAGTGGTGTGATCACAGCTCACTGCAACCTCAAACTCCGGGGCTCAAGCCATCCTCTCACCTGAGCCTCCCCGGAGGAGCTGGGACTATAGGCATGCGCCACCACGCCTGGCTAATTTTTTCTATCTTTAGTAGAGACGGGGGTCTCACTCTCGCTCAGGCTGGTCCCGAACTCCTGACCTCAAGCGATTCTCCTGCCTCAGCCTCCCAGAGTGCTGGGATTACCCTCCGGCCTCCAGAGCTGGTTTTGTTCACTGTTGCGTTTTCAGCTCCTTTGCATCAAGGGGAAAGAGAAGCGTCCCTTGAACCAGTTGCCCTTCTGGTTGGGCAGGAACTGCAGCCCGCAGGTTTCTTCCTAAATGTTCCTGAGGGAGATGTTTAGAGCGACTGGATTTTACTTAGTATGCGCAAATTTTCATTCCATCTTAGTCGTCGGCACCTCCCAACCCACCCCCGCAAGAAAGCCCACAGAACCCTACTGAGGGGAGCAGGTGTTCAGGGCCGGCATTTGTCGTTGTCGCCTGCACGTCAGCAGCCCGTCTTTGCTCCCCAAGACGTCCCGCCGCGCTTCCTCAGCGCCCCCTGCCGGCGGCCCGCTCTCACGCCCGTTTTTCCTTCCAGAAACGACGACCGGACTAAGAAGCCGGGGACGCCGGGCACCCCGGGCTCCCACGACCTGGAGACGGCGCTGCGGCGGTTGTCCCTCCGCCGGGAGAACTACCTCTCTGAGAGGAGGTTCTTCGAGGAGGAGCAGGAGCGGAAGCTGCGGGAGCTGGCGGAGAAGGGCGAGCTGCGCAGCGGCTCCCTCACGCCCACCGAGAGCATCATGTCCCTGGGCACGCACTCCCGCTTCTCCGAGTTCACCGGCTTCTCCGGCATGTCCTTCAGCAGCCGCTCCTACCTGCCCGAGAAACTGCAGATCGTGAAGCCGCTGGAAGGTGACCGCAGCGGGCCCCGGCCCCTCTCCGCCCTGGTCGGCGACTCCCTGTGGGCCCTGCTGCACCTGCGGCAGGCGGGCCCCGTCTGTAACGCCTACTCCTTCTTCTTCCGCGACAGCCACCCGCGCTGCTGGTTCGAGTTCCTCTAGCCAGCGCCGGGGGACGGCGCCGGTTCCCGCCTGTGCCTTTAGAACCTTAGAAATAAAAGCCTTCCGTGGCGTGATGGGCGCTGCTGGCTCAAAAATCGACCGGGTCAAGCCTGGGGGCATCTGAGAAGTGCGGAGAATTAAGGCTTTGGCTTGTCAGAAGTTCGATGTCAGGGAGCGGTGCCAAGCAAATGCTGTTTTTGTTTTGGTTTTTTTCCCCCCCAATAACCACCTGAAAATGATTTGTGGGCTCACGTGTTCTGATTTGGTCTTCATGTAAAGAGACTGTAGAGTCCGAAATTCAGCCAGGAAGCGGGTGGCTGCGGAGGGAAGTGAGTTCTGGACCTCCAGCGGCCCTTTGCCAGGGGCAGTTCACGGTTTTAGTATTAGGGGCTCCTCGGGTGATTAAATTCATGGAGAGAGACCGCCTTTCTTCTTTTTTGTTGCTTTAGGCATTATAAAATGTTTTTTCCTTTACGTACTACGGCCCCTACCAAAAGCTACCAAGTGTTTGTATTTTTCATTTTGTAGTCTTTTAGTTTGGAAACCCATATGAATTTGAGAAGGTGTTTTAGAATTCTCTGTTACATTTCTAATACAAAGCCAAATCAGAATTTCTATGAGGCAGTGTTTCTCAACTTTCTGAAAATTATTGCCCCCTCTAAGGAGCCTTTTAGACATCTTTTTCCTAATCTTATCCCCCTCATGAACTTTTAATAACACAGATATATTGTTGTACTGTAACATATATCTGTGCTCTGTGCCTAAAAAGAATACAATTATTTTCACTTCAAAATAACCTGTGTTTGTCCCCTTGGGGGCAGTATTGCCCCTGTTGAAATTGCATGCTGTAAGGTGAGGTTGTGCTTGTAAAAGACCCAAGACATGACCGGGTCCCATATTCTCCTAAGGAAGGAAGAGTGGGCTATTTAGTTTTTATGATTACTTTTAAATTGTATAATTGAGGTCCTTCCTAGAGTTCAGAAAAGGTATGGCTCGTTCTTTTTAAATTGTTTATTTGGTTGTAAGCTTGGTGATTGTTTGCTGATCCACATTATATCTGTTTTTCTTTCAATAAAATCTTTCATTTCTGCAATTTTACTTTCTGCCTTACTTTTCTTTTTTTCTTCCTTTGTCTCTCAAAGATCATTAGAATTTATCATCTCTGTCTTGTCTGCTTTCTATATTTGATTCTGCATTTCATTAGATCTTCCAAGAATACGTTTTTGGATTAATTTTCAAAGCACATCGCAAGAAGAGATTTTTAAAAATTTGTTTTGACCAATTCATCCTTATTTCTTTTAATCTTGTGACTTAGTGGTATTTTTGTGATCAGTTAATAAAAATAAGAGGAAATCCTATTAGACTGGCAATATGAATTTTATCTATAGTACTCTGCTCCCCTGGAGGCCAAGTCACTACCATTAAAAAGTCATGACTTACCACTATGGCCTGTAACATATCCTCATGATATAGGTCCATTGGGCTCCATTTTGTAGTTCTGTTTTCTTAGCTGTTTAAAATACATCCAGTATTTTCTTTCTTCCCTCCCCTTCCAATTATGTTTTGTGTTACTGTGTTAATTTGATAAGGTGGGGTGCTGACATAGAAGTCTGCCTGACTTCAGGTTCAGCACAGCTCTGTGGTGTCAGACAAGTTACCCCACCTTTTGAGCCCTATTTCCCTTAGTTGTGAAATAGGCTCATAGCTATCAAACATGATTGTGGTGAGGAGTAAATGTGATGTGTTTTGTATTGCGCCTGGCACCTAATAGATGCTTATTAAACTTGAGCTCCCCAAACTTGTCCTTATTCTGGCAGCTCAGTTCTACAGGGCCAAGTTACTGGTGTTGAGACCTCGCCCAGCATCCTACTAGGGTCGTATTCTTACCTTATCCTTTTCCATTGGCCTGCTGAGAAGCTGATAGGATTCCCATGATCTCCAGCAGCTCAGGTAAAAGTACCCTGGAGAATGTTGGCTGGGATCACATTAGATAGCCAATCTGTGTCTCCCGTCTGTGTCTCCCTTACCTGTGTAATTAATTTTGCCATCTGCTTATTGCGTCAGCCAAAATAGCTGAGCTAGGTGTTTAAGAATGCTAGCACTCTTGTCTCTTCATCGTACCTGATAAGTTTTAAGCAAGTGAACAACAAACAAAACATTCAGACTAGAGAGAGAGAGATCTGTGTTAAAAAGACCGAGGCAGGCGGTATTTCTTTTCCTGAATTTTGCTCTTCCTTTCTGATTAATTATAACCATGGTAGTATTTCCAAATAAACAGTGTGTAATCAAGAAAAAGCATATACTTCTAAGCTGTGCATTATTCCCCAGGTTTTGTTCTTTTAAGTCCTGGCTGCTCCTCCGACATCAGTGGGTTTGGTTTTCTTCTCCTTTGATGATGTGGAAACTTTTTAGCAGGAACACTGGGGAGTAAAGGGAAAGGGGCAGTGGCCATCGTTAGGTTTCCCCTGCTGTTCCATAGAACTTTATCTTGGTGCCAACCACAAATGCGAAGGTTCCTCTCTTTCCTTGTCCTGTTGCCTAATCCCTGCCTCATTTTTATGTGGGTGGGAGGAGTGGGCCAGTGTTATGTTGAGTTGGCAATGGGAAGTAATACGGTGCTTCTCCAGCTTTGTGTCTGACAGGCAAAGGCAGCCGAGCTGAGGGATGAGCTGGGGAATTGGATAGGGAAGAGGCAACCTGGGCTCTGACTGAGATGCGATTTATATTCAGTTTTAATTTCTGTGCCCTCTTGTGTGAAAGGAGGGGCTCGGGCAGCCAGGAGATGGGTAGAATTTCCTGCTGGTGGCTCAGGCAGCGACAGCAGCAGGGAGGCGAAGTGTGAGATGTCCTGTCCAGGTGCTGGGCTTGGCAAACCCTCCAGGGGCCTTGGGACCAGCCAGGCGTGGAGAGAGTCCATGAGCCCCACAGCATTACATAACTGAAATAGCACAGCAGGGTTTGAAAAAACACCTGCGTGGGGGTTAGAAAAACATTCAAGGGAGTTATTGATTAGATTTCTGAGACTTGCATATGTGAGGCCTCTTCACTGCTGAGAGCCAGTGCGGAGGGGTTGAGAGTGGATACTGGAGCCAGTCTCCGTTTCAGTCCTGGATTGGCCACCTGCCAGCTGTGCAACCTCTAGCAAGTTACTTTACCACCCTATACTCAGTTTCTTCATCTGTAAAATGGAGATGGCAGGGTTATTGTGGAGATTTAACAAGTTATAAGTGTAGACCTCTCAGAAGAGTGCCCGGCACTTAGTAAGTGCCCGATAAAGGTTAGTTATTCTTACGTAAGTAAGGGATGTCCAAAGCATGGGGTAAAAATCCATGTATGATGCATGTTTCCACATCTTTTAGTTGCAGTCTAGGGTCCTTGGCTGTGCAGTTTCAGGGAATGCATTTCTGTAGCCTTCTTAACGCCACACAGCAGACCCTTTGTAGCCTCCTCTCTGAGCCCATCCATGGGAGGTGGAAAGATGAGGCAGTCTGTTGAATAGATGGAGGAGTGTGGCCTGTGGGACTCTTGTTGGAGCCTGGACTTCCAGCCTCCAAGTTCTTTCCCTGTGGACTGTGGACATCTCAAGCCCCTTTCGGAAGGACAAGGAGATTAGGCCTTTCCTTGCCATGGTCCTTTACTTTCCAGAGTCTGTTGGCTTTCCCTTTCTTCCCCTTCCAACAGTTGAGGTGATGTGGCCGAGTTATACCTGTGGATTTCTCTTCATCCTTCACAGACCCCAGTGTGCAGAGCTGAACATGACAATGGCTTGTTTAAGACTTCTCCCTTGTTAAGACTTCTCACTGGCCTGTGCAGCCAGTGAGCACATGGCTGGGCGCATTGGGTAGTATGAATGGGGGTCCCCATGGGTGGCAGAGAGTTCCCATCGGCAGAATTGCATATCTCCTGGCAGGCCCTGGACACCCACTGGGAAGTTTTGCTGCTGACCATTTATGCAGTTAGGGGCCTGGGCTTCTGGATGGAACACTGAGTCCTCATTGTTTTCAGACCTGTGGATCTGGGTGAGTGTGGGCAGTGTGAGATTACCGAAAGAACCTGGCCTTTAGCTCTGAAGCCTGGCCATGCCGCCACTATTTAAGTGACTTTGTAAATTTATCTAACTTTAGGCAGCCTCTGCTCCCCCATCTTTAAAGTGTATAATATTTCTTAGTTCATAGGTTCATTTTGAGGAGTGAGTTGATGTAATACATGTAAACAAACTGCCACACAGGCATGCTTCAATACATGGTAGCTTAATTAAAAAAAAAGAAAAAATGCTGTGGCACCTGGGACTCAAAATCCCGTGAGCTGGTCTCAGCAGGTCTGTGAAGTCCTGGCAGTGTTGGACAGTGTTGCTGGCACGCGAGCTCCCTTTCTTTGGGGAACATGTCCTCCCCAAAGGGAGCTCTCGTGCTTCCTTCAGATTCTCAATATATCTGAGAGTTAAGAACCACAGCTCCAGAGCAAGCTTTCTTAATATTGGCGCTGTTGACATTGGAGGCCGGATCATTCTTTGTTGTGGGGCCTGTCCTGGGCATCGTAGGATGTTTGGAAGCATCCCTGACCTCTTCCCACCAGATGCCATTAGCATCCTCCTCTTCCTCCACAGTTGTGACAACCAAAATGTTTCCAGACATTGTCAAATGTCCCCTGGTGGTAAAATCATCCCTACTTGAAACCACTGCTCTAGCTATATATTGCCACCTAGTGAGAGAACAGGTATGTGATGCCCTCTTTTGTTATTTTCACTCTTAACTATCTTATTTCTTTTCTTTTTTGCATTTGGAGTATTTTTTATTTATATTCAATAGATCCATATTAAGTAGATTGCTATTATACATGTATACACATGAAACAGGGATAGACCTTGAAGTGGGTGTCTAGGAACTCTTTAAACATGTATTAGCAGTATGTACGGTTTTTTTTTTCCTTTTAAGTGGATTTGAAATTGCCCACTTACAAAATTTTTTCAACCTTCCTGCCTGAGATTGTTCCTGCCTGAGAAGTGATTTCCCAGTGGTGTTTGGGCACACAAGAAGGTCCTTCCTCATCACACCACCTCCTTTTATCTTGGCTTCCGAGCTGCTGGTTCCTAGCATCCCTGGTTCCTTTTCTTCGCTCCCCAGGGCAGCCTGGTAGCCTGAGGGGATTCTCGCCGACCCAATAAGTATACCCTCGGTAAACCCATGGCAACTATCTGGGCGTCCATTTGTGTGGGCATCCATTGTGCTCCTGCCTTCTGATGCCTGAGAACCTTTTCAAAAATGTCTTTTCAATGTAGAATATTTATTGTGTGACTGTGTACACTTGGTTGACTTCATCTGTAGAATGGGGCTAGAACTCGGCCTCATAGTCCATCCACCAGTATGACCAGCATCACGTGAGGTGTTTTTAAATATTCCCAGGGGAAAAAAGGGCTGCTTTGTCAAATGGGTTAGGCAGAAACCCAGGGCTTTATAGCATGCTAAGGGTTCTGAGATGCCCCTCTGTAAATATACTTCTTAACCCAGATTTCCTGAGCACACTTGGCCTTGGAATGCTTCTCTTTGGAGAGCACCTGTGACACCTTGAGGTCCTTAGGGACACACTCTGGTGTTATTACAGACCTTGCCCGATGTCATCTGAGTCCCAGGGTCTGGTGTCACCGAGGAGATGGGCTCCTCTGTTTTAGACCTCTTTGTGAACTTAACCATGTTCTTAAATCACACCTCTTTAACCTGACTCCTCAAGGGGCCTGCAGCCCCTTGAGGTTGCTGGCAGCCTACAGAGAACCTAAGTAAAGGAGGTGATGGTCACACCTATCACTTATCTCTGTGTGCTTCTTTAATTTCTTTTTGCTTTTCTCTTGTTGTGAGTCCTGGGGTTGGTTTGCCATTACCTTATTCCGCCTGAGCTGTGTCCTCCCTGTTAACCAGCAATCTGTATTTGGCATCAAATTGGTACCCACGGCACCTTTATTTTATGTTAATCTTGCCATTTTTTCCTCTTTCTATTTGTAAAATGATAATGTATTGAATTTGGGGGTTGACATCAGTTGATTAAAATAAAGACTTTGTAACCAAATCCTCTTGGCACAGAGTATGGCTTTAATTTTACTTTTTTATAAAATTGCTAATTCTTTAAATTGGTTCTCCTTCTAGGCATGGTAGGATCTTAGCTACTGTTGCGTGGCAGGAAGGGCCAAGGCAGCTCCACCAATGTTCCCACCATAATGCGCCTATAAAGGCTCAGGTCTTGCTGGGTTCACGCTAAGCACTTTGATTTTGGGAAACAGCCATCATCTTAGACTTCCATCCTAACCCTCTCTTCTCCCTGCCCTCCCTTCTTCTCTTCCCTTTCTCCTGGAAGGTTCTGCCACTCTTCACCACTGGCAGCAGTTGGCCCAGCCTCACCTTGGGGGCATCCTGGACCCCCGGCCTGGTGTGGTCACCAAAGGCTTCCGGACGCTGGACGTTGACCTGGACGAAGTATACTGCCTTAACGACTTTGAAGAAGATGACACAGGTGACCACATTTCTCTCCCGGTCCTAGCTACCTCCACGCCAGTTCAGCACCCAGAGACCTCAGGTGAGAGGTCCCGAGCACACGTGACTGTCTCAGGCAGCAGAAGTTACCGAAGCCGGCCTCAGGCTTCCCCAGAGGAGATGCAGGAGCCGCCAGCGGCCACGGAAGAGGAGGAGGAGGAGGAGGAGGAGGGGTCTGGTGAGGGCACCATGATAAGTCCTGTAAACTTGACACCCTTCCCGGAGGCAGAGTTCTGGGCCATTCTCACCTCTGTTCCAGGCACCATCCGTAGTGGCTCTCTGTCTGTAGCTTCCACTCGTCTCTGTGGGTGACGATTAAAGCATTCCCATTGTGCGGTTCTGTTTTTAAATACAGAGTCTGATGCCTCCTATTTGTAACAAATGGGTGTAGCTCCCTGCCCATTTTGGAGGTGCATGGCCCAGCAGGGCTCTTTAAGTGGGAGCAGGAAAGGCTGCTAAAAAGAAGTGGATTATTGGGTCCCTGGAGAACATCAGCGCCCTTCTCCCTGTGTCTGAGGAGCAGATTCTCAAGTCCCCTGGTGATTTCCAAACTGAGCTAAGCTGGGCAGTTTTAGGGAAATGATGACTGCTGGGTCATTCAGAAGGTGAAAGAGATGCTATTACCTGTATGCTGTATTAAAATAGAAAGAAGCCCAGGAAATAATCAGGATTTCAGGCCAACATTGATAGATCAGCCTTTTACTTTCCTCACTTCAGTGAAGGTACATATGTTGTTTTCTTTGTAGCTTGTACGTGCATTCAAAGTGGATTTTGAAAAAGCGTTTTAGCAATACTCCTTAACTAAGCTCCAAGAGACTGTCATTAAACTTTTCTAGATGGAGGACACTAGATGAATCTGGAAAAGAGCTCTGCCTGACCTCCTCTTCCCCCCAGCATTAAAGATTTGACCCTGAGTCTGCAAAATCACCAGCTGGGACAAAGCTTTGTACTCAGGGCCCCTGGGAATCTCGGGGTCATGTGGTTACTCTTTACGCCAACCGTATGCTTTGGCCCAACTTCAGGACCTCTCAGGTCCTTGTGCTTGGGAGACAGAGCTCTTGTGGGATAAGGGTAGACCCAAAAGAAGATGAATTAGCCCGATGTTATCATCCTCATAACATTCATGAGTCACAAAGTTTGAAGAAAGGATATATAGCCTTAGGATTCATGATTTTCACTTGTGAAGGCCACAACACTCCCCCAGAAGTACAAGGCAGGAAAGAGCTGAGGCTCTTGGTAATGTCTCACATCCCCTGGCTAATTTCAGATAGCTGTGGTCAAGGGACTTTATTTGGAACCCACTTTTCTCTTTTTCTTTGACATAAACTTTAGAGGAGTCATCAAATAAAACGGATTTGTTTAGCACATAGGTTTGTTTATGGTTTGGTTGGGTTTTTTGTTTGTTTTTGTTTTTTAGCAATGATCAGATTAAGCATGCAAGGGAATGAAAATGTTTCTTATTTCGTATCTACACACTCAAGAAAGGGAAACCAGCTGTGGCATCGTACCTCTCTTTGTTATCTGGAAGGCAGGCAATGGTGCAGAAACACAACATCTGGCTGATTTCTGTGGCTGAAGGGGGGTGGGCATCATGTTAAGTGGGATGTCCTTGCTGCAGTCTGACAGGTAGAATAGAAGTCGAGTCCTAGAAGTTCAAAGAAGCACCATTAGGTGCATCTTTGAGAAGTGGTACAGAAGGAATAAGGCTTATTAAGTCAAAAAAGAACTTCTCTCAGAGGACAGAGGGAGAGAGGGGACCAATTATGAGGACTAAAGTCCTGACCACTTTCCTCACCATAAACAGAGTTATATTTTGTGCTTGTTCCCTCCTTACTCAAACCCGCAGCTCAGTCATCCCAGCAACTTTATCTGAAGAGAAGCATAAACATTTACAATTGAAACTGTAGAAGGGGTAAGGTTGGAGGTGTGTGATCAAAAAAGAGTTATCTGGGCTGCTGAAGGTAATTTAGGAAGGATCTGATCATTTAGAGCAAAGTTCTTTTGGGCTTCTTTTCTGGGTAAGACTCATCTTTAAAAGCTGGATGCAGAGGGAAACCGTAAACAATGATTTACCTCTTTTTTTGTCTATTGGGAATGACAGGACCATTTTGATTCTTAGAACGTGAGACGCACATCAGTCTCTAAATAAATCATCCGGGAGGCTCTGAGTGGCTCTGTGCCACAGTCATGGAGTCACCGACAGATGGACTTCAGGAGGAGGCCAGGGCATCCTCTGTCTTAGGGTTTGTATCCAGTGTGGGCTGGGGCCTGCCTTGGTCCATCCTCAATGCTTGGGCTTTTCTGTTGCCAAACAGTACTATCCCAGGGGCTGTCATCTGCCTGGAAGGACTCAGTAGGGAGACGAAACTGTTATGATGGGAGGAAATTGGGAAGACTTGTATATTAGGCACTTTTATCCAGCACCTGCTGTCCCATGGAGAAAAAGTTTTGAGCACTGAAAAAAATTATTAATATATTTTAATGTATTATTTGAAGCATCATTTGCTGATTTTTATAATCCCATGTCTTAAAAAAGATGATTCCATGTTATTGTACTATAAATAATTTAGATGATTAAAATGGATTATTTAAAACAATTTTTAGATTATAGTTTTACTTTATTTCAGTGACATGTTTTATGTTTTAATTCATATAGAAAGTACACTGTATCAGAAATAAGCATTATCGTGTCCTGTGAGTATTCAATTTTAGGTATTTATCTGTGGAGGAGAGCCTGCGTTGTGATACAGGATTAAGAGTTAAAGTTGCACAGTTAAATCAGTAGTTGGCTAGTGGGATGGATAGTTCAGTTGAATTATCTTGACCCTTAAAAGTGAGAAAGAGGTAGGAATAAAGCCAAGTGACATTGATAGAGTGAAGATGAGTTAATTTTAATACTCATATACATGGAGACTATTTCATGTGGGGGAAATATTCTAAAACAAGCTCATGGCGTCTTCCCTGGCAGTGGCCCTGCAGTGGAGCTGTGTCATAACTGGGGCTGAGATCCTAAAGTCAGTGTGGAAGGCAAAAATCATACTTGGTCAAAATCACCCTGGACAAATCCTCTAAATCTCCTGCTTCTGGGCATGCAGGGCAAAAGCCAAGAATTAGCCTCTTTTGTCTCTTCCTTGTTGGATACCTGGGTCCAAGCTCTGCTCATGAGCAGCTACTGAGTGAGGGAAGAGAACAGCCTGTGTGGAAAGGGGCCAGACAGTAAGGCCAAAGCTGAAAATTCCTGCAGCTTTGCCTGGCGGCAGGGCCAGTTAGAGCAAAGCCAAGTCAGCCTGTATCCTGTCTCGCCTTTACTCCCTCCACAGGCCACAGAAGCAGGGTCCAGATAGGCCTGTGAGGACAAGTTGGCATGGGGGCTCCATGGATCTGAAAGGAAACATCTGGTACACTCAGTTCACAGACCCTTGGGTATAGGGAAGTTTCTTTCCATGGTCTCCACCGAGAGTGTTGGTGACTTCCCACTCTGATGGGAACACCTGTCAATCCAGCCCTGGTTCTGTAGCAGTTCCAGGGGAGTTTGGGCATTATGGACAGGGTGGGTGGTCTGCTCATGCCCACCGGTATTAGGAGATGCAGAGGAAGCCCTTGGGCTCTTGCATAGAATGTGCGTTAAACCAGAGCAAAACAGGCCAACTACAACCCAGAAGTGGAAAAATGAACAAAGAATGAGAGCATTGACTCCTCCAAAACAAATGGCATAGAGGCAACTCTGCTTAAAGTTTCTAGAACAAAGCCCACTTCTCGAAAGCGGTTTCTGTGTGGCATCCTCACCTCTGAAAACCAACGAGAGTCCTGCAGTGCTCCTAGAGGCACCAGCGTGGGTTTCAGAGCAGTAGGCGTCTGCACCTGCCACTTTCCTGGCGCGGTCAGGGAGCGTGCGGTGTCCAGGTCTGGATGAGTTGTACTGCTGCTCTGCCTAGGGGAGCTTGGGAGAAGTGCTCTCGAACTGGCTTTGAAATCGCCAGCAAGGAAAGGTCTCAGTGCAGCTCAGCCAGGCCAGCTCCCTGTGCCTATTGGTGTCTGCCAGAGAAGGAGGACAGAGGGCATGGGGTGCAGCCTTGTTGTCCTGGGAAGGATCCAAAGAGATTTTTGCATTTGCCCTTTTGACATTTTAACAGCCTTCAAAAAAATCCCCTTTTCTCTAGAGGATACCCCAAGGGCACCCAAGAGAATTTCTGGCTCTCTATGTGTGATGCTGTGAAATTGTTCGTGTCTTAAATCACATACTTTTTAGATGAAACTTGGTGTAGTGGGAAGAGTAGACTTTTAATTTTGCAGAAACCAAAAATAAGTTGTGCCGAAACCAAAGAAAGATCTCATGATATGGTTCAAAATCTGTGATAAAAGCCTCCTGAGTTCCTGCAGGCCAGATGTCTGATGGCCAGGGGGGTCGCAGGTCTCTACAGAGCTGCAGGACCAGACGAGGGCTCTGTTGAAGAGATACTTAAGCAGAGAGAAATAGTAAACAAGCCAGTGTTAAGCCTGGAAATAAGGGATTTAAAAATGTCATCCTGTACAAATACGTTATAGTTTAAGATCACTTTTATCCTATTACAAAGAAAGCTGCACTGCCACATCTGAAACTGCTCTTGTTTCCCCAGTCCCCTCCTCCAGAGGAAAGTACTCGTTAAAGCTGCATTAATCCCTAACACGGTTATTTATATTAGTGATGAATCGTAGGGCGAGGAAAAGCGTTATGGAGCTTTTCCCACGTGAACTCATCATAGAACTTTTTTCCCCCCAGAAAATGTCATGGGTAGAGTTATATAATGAAGTGACAGAAAAAAGTCTTCAAATTATTTTCTGTGCCTTGATATTTTAGTCTTTTAGAAGGAATTCTGAGGCATGGCTTCTTGCCTATTTGTTTAATGAAAAGGGAGTTATTTCTTACATAGCTGACAGGCAAACATCTTCCTTCCCTCTCTTCACCCCTCAAGCAAAAGGCAACAAAGTCATTAGAAGTGGGGCATTAAAAAAATGTCGATATTCTTTCAGGCTTAGTTCAAGCCGTGCCTTTAAGCTGGGTGGACAGTGGCTTTTATTTTCAGTAGACTTGTTTTCGCTTGGGTAGAAAAGGCTGGCCTGTGGGTACCACTGTTGGGTGGGGGGTGTTGGCTAACGAGTTTATAGAACTTGCAAGGCAGATCCAGATCGTGTTACGACAGCATCATATACTACAGGTTCAAGTTAAGAAAAGGAAAGAAAGGTCAAGTTAAGAAAAGGAAAGAAAGGTCAAGTTAAGAAAAGGAAAGAAAGGTCAGGGGCATTTGGTTTATTTTACACAAGTGGCCGCTTCCCATGAGGAGTTTGGGAAAAGAATATGGAAAGCTGTCAGTGCATTGCAAAGATGGGTCCCATTGTCCAAGATTTGGAGATGCTTTGTAATTTTATTTACATTTTTAGAAGTTATTTATATGAAGTTTTAAAAATACAGCTTGGGTGTGTGGCATGGACAGTGTTTCTCCATTCTCAATGATCTCCTTTGAAGCAGCTACGTAGGGGTTGTGTTGTGCTGCCCCATAGAAACACACCAAGCGCAGCTGTATTCTCTGACGTCCCTGTGGGCTCATGTGGGAATTCTTTCAAGGACTAGGTTCTATGATTGCCTTCGGAGAGAAGAAAGCTGCTTTTATCCCAGCACGTTACCAGTCTGCCCTTCCCCGTGGATGGGGGAAGAAAAGCACCACTAGGACTGAATGAAACGCAGGAGCTGGTGTGTACAGAGCGTCTGGGAGCAGCTTCTGTGGTAGAGTTCCAGTCACCCTCCATGTCCCCGTGGAGCCCCTGGGCCCCACCAGTGTCGCACCTTGTCTGTGCTCTTTTCTTCTCACATGGAAAGCAGCGGGCTTTCCTGCCCCTGGGAGGCCGGAGCATTCCACACAGCCGCAGCCACCCGGTCTACACAGCGCAGGCTGCAGGGCATCCAGGGAGGAAGCCCCGACTCTGTTGGAAACTGGGGGCCACGTCAGGGCCCCTTCATCGCTGGCTGCAGCAGCAGGATCCCAACCACCGGGTTTTCTAGTCAGTCCCAGGCATCACAGGCCCCCCGAGGAGAGGCGGAGTCAGTGCCACTTATGATACGCACCTCCTCCAGCCAGAAAGCACGCCAGAGTCCACCTGAGGGCAGGTGAGCAGGAACTCTCACCCTGTGAAGTCCTCTGACGCACCCACCTGCGGCTGGCTGAAGGCCGTGTGCTTGCGTGTGTATGTTTTCAGAACAAAACATGTGCGTGCTGGTCCACCAACAGAGAAGATCTTGAATAATCGAGGACTGATTAAATTTACAGCTATCAAATTTTGTGCCAGTGTCAGAACCCGGGGGGGAAAAAATTAAAAATAATGAAAGACTAGGGTTTCTTATTGGTCAATGCAAATTGATTCCTAAATAACATGGTGAAAGTACTTGTCACTGCCAATACTGTAACCTGTTTAATGTCTGCCCATCTCCTCACAACACTCTGAAGCCAGGTTGAGAGAGAATAAGTAGGAAGTTAAAGCGTTAAATCCAAAAAAACCTGTCCTTTGAACCCCCAAATTGAGCAGCATGAGATGAACACATAATACCTGCAAAGAACTTCTGGTTTAGATAAAGCTTTGGTGTGTGGTGTGGTCCTGGTGACTTCAGTGGTGAACCCTCAACCACACGTCCCCTACTCCCTGCCAAGAAGAATGTTTTATGTGCCTCTTGTTTTTCTTTTTTTAGAACTTGCTCTCTGCCTGCATCCAGGGCTTTGGGAATCAGCCTGTTGCTTCTCTGTGGCAAGCACGAGGAGCCTCTGGCGAGCCCAGCCTTGGGCGACTCACTGTGTCTATGTTGTGTCCCAAGGAAGGGTGGTGCAGCAGCGGCCCGGCAGTCAGTGGTGACACGCGGAGAGCTCGCGGGTCCAGGCGTCGCTGTGGTATTTTGGAAGGGCTGAACCTCTGGCTTTGGCGCTTTTGATACTTGGTGATCTTCCTTGGTCTTCCAGAGCTCTTCATTACTTCTGGGGAGCGGCGACTTGTGAATTTTTAGCAGCCTTTTCCTATCCCCAAAACCCATTTGTGTAAGATGGGTTTTGCTTCTGCTGACGCAACTATGTCTCTAAAATGTCCATCTTACACTTCCTGTTGTGATTGAAGATCTGATAGGTGGGGGAGGGGGATGTGAACATTTGGGACCTTTTGATTTGATATTCTGGCCATGTGTTTAAATGGGGTACACTTCTGCTTTTAAATCCAACCTTATTTGATTTTTTTTAATGTTATCTGTCTTTCAACTATTTTGTCTTAATTATTTCTATTTCCTGCTTTTTTCTCCCTTCCTTCCCAAATAACCTCTCATACCTATTATTTGGGATGCTTTTCTCAGGCATTTTGTTGCTTTTGTTTCTAGATCTTATTGCAGTAAGAGAATCGTGATTGTTTGGTTGCCTTTTCTTCATAGCTTATTCCATTTTTGTTTTGCTTGCAGCAATTTCTTAATCATCGGAGTTCCAAAACCATTACGTTTATTGGTCGGGAGACAAAGATTCATAAAGGCTATTTTTATGTGTTTTTTCCCCCTCCTCCCGCTTTGCCCAGAGCTCCCTGTGGAGAGTTTGCTCTCGCGGTCCTGTGCTGGCTGTCCTGCCAGGTGCCACAGGGGCTTCCTTTGACAAAGACCTGGGTCAGACCATGATGGGACAAACCAGCCTTGCCTTGCTCCTCTAGTCACTGTCACCATTTTTGTGCTCTGGATTTGTCCTGCCTGCTTCAATTTGTTTGTCTCCAGCATTTTTTTTGTTTGTTTGTTTCACCTGGTTCCCGGTTTTCTTTCAAGACACAGTTAACTGTGTGTGGATCCATAGATTTGGGACACCAACTTACTCTGTTTTGTTTCCCTTTTCCTTTTTGTCAAGTCCAAGAGAACACTTAACCATAAGGAGCTAGAAGATTCTAGTTCACAGCCTTTTGAATCTTCATGGCCTCTGAATCCTCATGGCCTCTGATATCCTAATCCGTTTTCTCCCAGGAGGTCTCTGGGGGCTGAGCTGCTACAGGGGCAGAGGGGAGGGAAAGGGAGGGGTGCGGCAATCATCCCAGTACTTCATTGTGCATGCTATTTGGTGCAGCATCTTTTTTTTTTTTTTCTTTTTTTTCCCCTGATGCCTGAGTTATGAATGAGGTTGACCTCTACAATCATGATGTCTCCCATAGCCTCTATTACTCATTCCTTTGCCAGCTTTCTGATGCATGGTCCTGACACTTCTGTGATTTACTCTGCTCCTGAACGTAGTCCTCAGCTGCCTCAACAACAACTTGTTAGAGCATTAAAAGGAAGTAAATTGAGGACAACGTGTTGCCCTCTCATTTTCATTAGAGTCAGACTTCACAGAGATGACAAGAAAGCAGCAAGGGACAAAGGGGGACCATGTTGCTTGTACCACTGTGTGTCAGACCAGACTCGATCCTGGAGCTTAGCACCTCAGAGAGCCCCAATCTCTGGAACTCTTGCCACGTCGTCGCTGAGGCAGCTGAGGTCCCCATCTCCCACCATGACAATCACAAATAGGCAGTAGTGGAGCCAGCTTCCCTAAGCCCCTTTTTGTGTGAACAGAAAAGGGAGCCATGAGCCTTGCCCTATTTCTAGACACCAAGTGCCTTTCCCTGCCCGCACCTCTCCCCTTCCTTGAAGCAGAGTTTTGGCACCTGTTTACCAATGAAAACAAATACAAAGCAACAGAAGAAGATAGCAGATTCTGACCCGAGAAAGGAAACCAAATTTACCCACAAAGGCCCTTTAACGCCCACTCCCTCCAACTGGATCCACTACTGGCCCAAGAATACTGATGAGGAACCTTGTCTGGATTGGGTCGGAAGCTGGAATTCTATGCTCTGCAGACCCCTGCTCAAAATTATAGTTATTTTTTGAGGAACCACCTTCAGTCCAGAACATGTGTGTTTCACCTTCCCCGCCCAGATCCAGCCAACAAGGTAGCTCATCATTTCTTGCATCGGTTGAGGGTCATGCTGGATTCTTATTTTTACCGTTGTTATACTTAGATGCAAGGAATATGTTTTGTTCCCCCCAATTTAGCGCACCACCCTGGGAAGTGCATGTCACAGACCAACTCCACCTTCACCTTCACCACCTGCCGCATCCTGCATCCTTCAGACGAGCTCACTCGGGTCACACCAAGGTAAGGGGCCCCAGCCCCAGGGTGGGCAGGGATGGGCTGAGGTTGGGGCACCCCCTTACCTGCAAGGCTTAATGTTGAGGAAAGCCAAGTAGAGAGGGTCATTTGAAAACCAACTATAGCCAGCTTAAGCCTCTCATCAGCGTTTGCAACTGTCTATTCTGGGTCCCATTCTTTCCTTTTCAATCGAGGATCTTACTGATTCCGATCCAGCTCAGATGAAGAGACGTAGACCCATGTTTAGTTGCCCTTTTAGTTGGCCACGGAATGGATTCTTAGGCCCCTCCTTAACAGCTGAAGTTGACACTACCACAGGCCCTACAGCCAAGTCTCTTGGACGTTTGCCCCAAAGTTTCGTCAATAGAGCGTTACTGAGCCCTGTGCCTCTGGAACAGATGCCAGGAACCACGCACCGCAGCCAAACTATAGTGACCAAAATGATGAAACTCCAAGACTGAGCCGTGTGCCCAGCTCTCTGGTGCACCATCTGTCAAGAGGACTTGTGTGGGGTGGGTTGGTCTGTTGGCTTGATTTCAGGCCTTCCACAGCTTCCAGTGAAAGGGAAAATGGTCTCCCGCGACACAGAGGAGTGAGCCCCCCACCTGTCCTCTCTGTGATGCAGTCGAGCCAGGTGCTGGGGTGACGGAAGGTGCAACAGGGAGGGAGAGCGGTAAGAAGGGCTAGCTTGTAGGCAGCAGCTACCCAAGGAGCACCTTAAACTATGAATGATTCTCCGCAGGTCATGTGAGGAGGACGACGAAGCAGCCATATGCCCCGTTGAGCTGAGAGGAGATGTAGGGCAGAGAGTCTGAGCCCACAGGCGAGGCGGGGGGTGAGCACGCCGCCAGCAGTGCCTGCCCGGCAGGGTCATGTGAAAGAAGCTGTGTGTGCACGCGTGGCCACCACTAACCCGGGGACTTAGCCGTGGATGTGTCTCTGTGGTTGTGCCTGGCTAACGCCGCCTTTGACAGTCAATACTCCTAACCGTCTAAACACCCCCAGTCGAGCCAAGTGCCAGCACTAATAAAGGGCTAACCCTAAGTTCTCACCAGATGGGGATTTGTAAATTCTACCTTTGTCTTCCCCATCGCCTTCCCTGCCCCTGGAGAACCTGGATTCATTATCCTGTGGCTTTATGTTTGGAAGAGATTGTTTTTAAAAACCACAGCACAAAGCTTCCCCGTGGGAGGCTGGTGCCCTGGGTCACCAGATGTCACTCTTCTGACTGCAGCCATAGGACTCAGCCACCCACGTGTCTTTGTACAGCCATGTCGGGGGCACAAGTCAGTAGCAAGAGAGGGCTCTTTTGCCTAAGTTTGTAAGAAGGCCACTGGAAACAAAGTTGAAAATCTCCCTATGAATGGCCATATAAACAAGATTTTAAGTCTAGAACTTTTTTGCCCTCTATTGACTGTATATCAACATTTGAAAAATTCTACCTGTGCCTTTTGAAAAATCCACATTTTTAACCTTGGGAATCTGCTTTGATTTCTAACCTCATGTTTCTCTAAGTGCTCCCAACCTGCCAGCATCCCCACTCCTGAGCTTGTGTGAGATGGGCCTGTTCTGTGGCCCCCACCCTGTGCTGCCTGGCCAGTCATGAGGTCACCTGAGTGTGGAGTCAAATGGTGCCTCTGGCTTGTACTTGGTTTTGAACTGTCTTACCCAAAGGAGGGGGCCCTGCTCCAGGATGGGCCTTCTGCTTTCCCTTGCCCCTGTTTGGTGCTTTATCCAAAGCATCTGGACCTCCCACTGCCAGTCTGGGGAGAGAGGTCTCCGTCTAGCTCCTGGGGACCACCCAGCTGATCTGCTCCAAGGGGTGCTGGCAGCCCCAGCCAAATCCTCAAGCCAGCTCCAGGGAGGTCCCGTGAGACTGTTAGGAGGGATGTTCATCTTTGCCCCTTGGGTGCTCGTTTAGAATCAGTGCAGGGCTTCCCCCGATCCCAGTAGCAGCTGTTAAAGGAGAACCTTTCCTGTTTTTTAAGCAGATGGTAATACATTTCCCTCTTCTGCCTTCTGGTAAATTTTTCTGTCCTAATGGCCTTCATGGCCAGATCCCAGCTGCTGGAAACTAGTGGGTCTGCTGTCAGCATGACACAGTGAATGAACAAATCTTTCTGCTTTCCTTTGGTAACTCAGGTTTCACACACCTTAGCAGGCCTCTGTTCAGGTAGCGCTGTAGATGTAGATCTGCTGATACATGACGTGGTCTCCTGTGACCCCATAGCTCCACCGGACAAAATGGATTTGGACAAGCAGGTGAAGAGGATTCAGGGCAGCACAGTACAGAGGAAAGAGCGCCGGGCCAGGGAGTTGGAAGCACACGGACAATGTGTACTACCTGGCCCACCCGCTGTGGCCATTTTTGCCATTCCTAAAATAAGGAATATCTCATATCCCCTAGACCTGGTTCGTGTCTTGCCTCGGGGAGAAGTAGGTATTAGGAATTTGAGTAAATTTTATAGGGAAAGAAAGCTTCTTTGCCAGAGGGCTTCCTTCCCTCTTCTCTGATAGCCTTGGGGTCATTCAGACTTGCATTTGAATTTGGAGTTGTCCACTTAATAACCAAGTGTGATACTGAGGAAACCACCTAAGCCTGAGTCTATTTCTTCATCTGCAAGGGGATAGTTATACCCACCTGCCAGGGATGTGCAAAGGGGATCACATGTAGCTTCCTGCCCCCATTTAAGGAATCCAAGGCCTCCCTGGGTGAGACAGAGGAGCAGACGTGAACAGAGGCATCTGGAGGTCCTCAGCTGGGGGAGTCCCCTCATCGTGTCCCAGGCCTGCCCTGTACCCCCTGCAGGAGACTGGCCACTGCCCCTTTCTGTGGTGCATGTGGGCATTCGTGATGAATAACCTGTTGTGTCTTCCTTTCAGCCTTAACTCAGCCCCAACTCCAGCTTGTGGCAGCACCAGCCACTTGAAATCCACGCCGGTGGCCACACCATGCACTCCACGGAGACTGAGCCTGGCTGAATCGTTCACTAACATCCGTGAATCCACGACCACCATGAGCACATCCCTGGGGCTTGTGTGGCTGTTGAAGGAGCGTGGCATTTCCGCGGCCGTCTATGACCCGCAGAGCTGGGACAGGGCCGGCCGCGGCTCCCTCCTGCACTCCTACACTCCCAGGATGGCTGTGATCCCCTCCACCCCGCCGAACTCGCCTATGCAGACGCCCACGTCCTCCCCGCCCTCCTTTGAGTTCAAGTGCACAAGCCCTCCCTATGACAACTTCCTGGCTTCCAAGCCGGCCAGCTCCATCCTAAGGGAGGTGAGGGAAAAGAAGAACGTGCGCAGCAGTGAGAGCCAGACAGACGTGTCTGTCTCCAACCTCAACCTCGTGGACAAAGTCAGGAGGTTCGGGGTGGCCAAAGTGGTGAACTCAGGACGAGCCCATGTCCCCACCTTGACTGAGGAGCCAGGACCTCTCCTCTGTGGGCCCCCAGGGCCTGCACAAGCCCTTGTCCCTGGGGGCCTGGTACCTGAGGGCCTGCCTCTCGGATGCCCCACAGTCACCAGTGCCATCGGCGGGCTGCAGCTCAGCAGTGGCATCCGGCGGAATCGCAGCTTCCCCACCATGGTGGGATCCAGCATGCAGATGAAAGCCCCCGTGACTCTCACCTCGGGCATCTTGATGGGTGCTAAGCTCCCCAAACAAACTAGCTTACGGTGAGGATGGGAGGCCCTGGAGGAGCCCAGCACTCTCCCATCTTGTGCCCCACCTCCCTCTCTTCCCGCTGCAGTGCACTCTCTTCCCCCTTCCTTTCTCTGTCCATCCCCTCCTGAACTACGCAAATCAACCTCGTGCCTAATGGAGGAGGAGTGGAAACTGTGTAAAATGTGTACATAGGACTTGGAGACCTCATATCTTCCCTGCTCTTTCTTCAGATCCCACAGGAAGTGCCCTGTGCTGTCGTGACTCTCATGAGGACTTCACCCCGGCTAACCTGGGGAAGGTGGTGTCCTTTTCTTCTTTCCTTTCGAGAAGCACTGAAACTCCCAAATGTGTTCTTATCCCATGGATAGGAAACCAGTGAATTCCGTGGCTGACCACCTGTGTTGCACACTATGAGCTGTCACGGCTCGGGTCGTGATGCATCCGGGTGTCCTTGGACACCTGGCCTCGCCCACCCTGTGACAGCGTAAGGAGCCTCCGTCCTCGGCCACGTGCAGCTGATGTAGCGTTCACAATCGGAGAGCTTTCCTTTCTTTTATGGGTGGTCCGGCTTCTTCAAGACCTTTCACTGCTCTGCCTCAGCGGACAGTCGTTTCTTTTTGAGGTGTGACCTTTTCTTTCCATGCCTTCAACTTGAAGTCATCCCGTGTTTTGTAATCAGCTGTCAGGCCAAACGTCTGACCCGAAAGAGAATGTATTTACAGCCCTGCTGCGTTGTTCAGCAGCCCCTCTGTGTTCTGTGTGATTTGTTTTATTTCTCCAGTTTTTTATATGCAGGGAAGTAATGGTACTGGTAGTGTATGTTCTCTGTGTGGTTCTATGACACCGAAATGCAAATTTCAAAGCCACTATGCTGCTAATGAGATAGCAGCTTATTTCTGGGACCCAGTGTCACAGCCAAGTTGATGTAAGACCAGACCCAAGACAACTAAACAGTAGGATTAAAGGGAAAGAGGGTAGGGAAAAAGCTTATCAAAGAACTGTGTCAGCACTAAAGGGGAAGAACCACAACCAAGTGTAATACCAGACTGGTTCAAGGGAGAAACGAGACCTTGGCATCCTGCCGGCTCCGGGCCTTACTCTGGAACTCAGGGTGGCCAGGGTGCTTTCACTGCAGTCTTCTGTGGCAGCCAGTCAAGGCCCACGTGTTTTTCCCTCTTGTTTCAGAACAGTGAATGGTCACAACAAAATACTTTCTCCCCTCAAAGCCTCTTGTCTCCTCGTGCCACTTTTTATCCTTAGGAAAAGATAAAGGTGCTTGTGCAAAGAACCATGAACAAACAAGGGAGCCTGGTCCTGTTGCTGTTGCCGGTTAAGTTTCAAACTTTTATTTATTATTTGTGTGTGTCGTATTTTAAACAAACATCCTCTCTCCTTCCTGCTCCAGTCCTAGTGTGTCTGTGGCATTCCAATCCAAGCAGATTATTTATTTATTCTAATCTGAGGACTGCGCTTTACATCACGGTGTTCCATGACCACTTGTTCCATGACATTTATAGAAGGAAAACATCCTGTGTAAATGAAATTGTCATTCTGTGTCCTCCCCCCAGCAGATGTGTCCTTCAGTTAAGTGAGGGTAACCTTATGTCCACGGTGGTTACTTTGAGAAAGTCCCCAAGGAGCAAGCTTCAGTCCCACGATTTCAGACTATTTATTCTCTGAACCCAAGAGCGTTGGTTAATTACGATCTCAATTCTCCTCACTGTTGTAATGTGTGCACTCACTGCAAGTAACTTATATCTTTTTATTTGAATGTATTTTAAAGCAGTAGGTAGAATAACAAAGGAATAGGAAAACTATGGACTGAATGGACCACTTTATGTATTCAGAGAGAAGAGCCACCCATCATCACCAGAAATACCATGTAAAAATTGGCAATTCGGAGGTTACAGTATTTAGTATAGTAAATAAATGATCAAAGTTGTGCAGCCACTACCAAAAGTGTGTTGTAATGCATCAAAAATCAACAATAAAATTTTATTCGCTAATGAGTATCAATAAAATAAGTTCAAATGATGGAAACCACACTGGTATTCTGATTTTTATTTTCCTTTTATATTTTCATCAAGAAGATGACCTCTTTATGTAAGATTTGAAGATGTTTAGCTCTTTAGGGAAATTAAATGAAAAGCATATACTTTGCATACAATTATATGCCTCTTTCTTTCAATGTAATACCATGCCTTAGACAATTTTCGAACCAGAACCTGAAGATCTCCCTCACTTTTCAGGGCTGTGTACTATTCCACAGTGCCCACATACTGGCTGTGAATACATGCCTCTATGAACCAATCTCCTACGGGTGGTCATTGATTAGTCTTTTGCTATCACAACTCTGTAATGAGAAAACTTTGCACGTGATTTTCCACATGTGTGAGCACATCTGTGGAATAAATTCCCAGATGTTGCCAGCCAAATTGCCTTCCATAGAGTTGTGTTAAGAGACTGAAGAACCAAGGACAGCAGAGACCCACTAGCTGGGAAATTGTGAGAATAAAAGGATAAAATAAAATTTAATCAGCTACCTTAATATTTGAAAGCAGTGAAATCATGCAAATAACACACTAGTAGAATATGGCATCATGGATTTTAAAGCAATTGCTACCATTTGGTAGTGGTGTGACCTTGGGCAAGCCACTTACCCTCTTTGGGTTCTCCATTTTTTTAACCTGTAAAATGGAAACAGTAATACACTTCAGCATTTATTGGTTGAGTAAATATATTTTAGCACCTACCATGTGCCAGGCATTGCTCTGGGTACTACTGAGACAGTGATGAACAAGCGAGCCAATTTTTGCTCTCATGGAATGGACAATCTATTGAGAGAACAGTGACACCAAGCATAGAATAATAAGGGCTGTGCAGAGAATTGAAATAGGGTGGTGTGAAGGAGTGGGTGGGTGCTTTGGTTTGGGCAGAGAAAGCCTCTCCTGGGAGGGGACAGTTGAGTCAACCGTGTGAGGTCTGGCACAAGAGCATTTGTGCAGAGAGAGCAGCTAGTGCAAAAGTCCGGAGGCAAAAAAGTGCTTTGGTGTGTTTGAGGGACAGAGAGAGGCCCGTGTGGCTGTGGGCTGGTAGGATAAGGGGAGTGCAGTGGTGGCAGAGAAGCCACAGTGCTTACAAATGGTCTCTCTGATCCCCGTGTTTCCCGGACACCACCGGTCGGCAGGTCATAGGATTAGTTCTGGCCAGGGGGCTGAGAGCAGAGAAAAATGCATGCACGATTCTCCATGTTCCTCTCTTCCTGTGTTACACCCGGAAGCCTCATATTGAAATGGAGTCTCATCATCCTGGGTCTCTGAGTGTGTGGACCAGAGCTCCCTGCCGACCTGTATTTGATATAATCTTAAGGAGAAACAAGCATTTGTTGTTAAGCCAGTGACATTTTTGATTAGTGTATTAGAATCCATGGAGGTAGGGCCCAGGTGTCTGTGTTTTAATAAGCCCTCCAGGTGATTCTGGTGGGCATTTCAGTTCGAGAACCATTGCACCAGACCAGGTGGAGGTTGGGTGGGAACTCTGCCATGGAAGGGGTGGGTTCCCCTTCCCCAGCCGCTCCTTGTGCCAGGAGCTCTGAGAAGGCCAGGCAGACACTGCAGCCCACCTTGCCTGAAGGGAAGAGAGAGAGTGGGCAGGTTTATCTGCCCGGCTGGGGCAGGGGAGGCTTTGAGGCAAGGTGACTCTGGATCTGGTCTTCAAGGAAGGGTAGGACTTGCCACGTGGGGAAAGATTCCAAGCAGAGGGTAAAGATGTGGAGGAAGGGTGGGAAAAGGGTCCTAGAATACATTCCTTTACACTCTTCCTTATAGTAATAGAATGGTGAGTGATAAATATAGAAGGGACAATAGAATTAGGAAAAAACACCATTTTGCAACCATAACACTTACAATAACTAATTCAGACCACAAGGGATGCTAAAACCATAGGGTAAGAATTTGCCAGGTAGCAGAATATTTATACACATTGTATCTTCCCATAGAATGCTTATTAATTTACAAAGGGAAGGCGAAGGTATTTTTGCGATAGGCAACTCTGTGACACACCACTTTAAACAAGTCACGAAATTTACCCAAAATGGGACAAACTGATATCAGGCACCAATATGTGATGTACTAGGAAGGACACATATGTCCTGTGCTGTTCCTACCACAAATGCAAAGCCCGGATCATGAGGTTGACACATTGAGGGACATTTTATAAAACAATGTAGCTATCCCTTTAAAAAACATCAACATCATGAAAGACTGAGGAGCTGTTCTAGATTAAAGGAGAATAAAGAGACAATTAATGCAATGCATGATTTGAATTGGATACTGGAGTAGAAAAGATGCTATAAAATATTGGAACAATTAGAGAAATTTGAATATAGAACATATGTTTTTAAAATTGTATCAATATGAAATTTTCTGAATTCAATGGTTGTACTATAGATATGTAAGAGCACAGCCTGTTGTTACAGCCTTACCAGGTTCATTGCCTGCCGTTCAAGAGGAAGCCAGTGCACTGAGACAGCAGGGGCTGAGAGTTTAATATCGCAGGTACCAAGTGAGGAGGTGCAAAGAAATTCTCAAATCTGTCTCCCTGAGAACTTGGGAGAAAGGGTTTTTCAAGACAGTTTGGCGGGCAAAGGGCTAGGCATTTGGGTCAACTGATTGGCTGGGTTTGGGGTGGAATCACAGGGGTACAGAAATTGTCTTTTTGTGCTGAGTCAGTTCCCGGAGATGGAGGTGGAGGGCGGTTGGTGGTCGCCAGATCAGTTGAGTCAGTTCCTTGGCATGGGCCACTGGTCTGGGTGGGTCAGCTGGTCCACTAAAACTGGCCTGAGGTTTCTCAAGGGTGATCTTATCTATGGGAGCAGTGAAGAAAGCTAAGAATCTTTATGACCATCAGCTATGTGACTCTTGAGCAGTGAGCAATTATAGGAAAGCAAGCTCAGGAACAATGGCTGGTTATATATATATTTCCCTACCACAGTCCACCTTGTGGCCCTTCATTAATTTTATAAAAGGCGGTTTCACTATTTCCTAGGAGATACATGCAACAGGGTTAAAAGAAAGGGGATTGATGTCTGCAAGTTACTTTCAAAGTTTTCAGAAAAAGCAAAGAATAAGACTTTTTTTTAAAAAGGTGCAAAAAAAAGTTATTCTCAAAAGGCAGGTAGCACTGTAATGATAAACATTTTGTAAACTATTATTAATAATATAAAATGCATTCTTCTGCCTTGCAAATGTGGTAGGGGAAAGTTCAAGGCTGTTGGGTGCCTCTTGCCTGTTCTGTGCTGAATTTCTCCATGCGTATCCAGAGCCCTGTCCCTAGCCCAGGGAGTTCAACCCAAGGACACCATGGCCTAAGGGGGAAGTTGTCAAAGGGGCAGTTGATGGGACCAGAAAACAAAGATGTCAAATTCTTGGTTTTCAATTGTGAGGAAAGAAAAAGTTGAGCATAGGTTTTTTGGCATAAGACCAAAAGATTTGGAACAAAACCTGCCGAGCCAGTTTTTCTTGTTTCTACTCACCGTCCCTCTGCTACTTCTACTTGCCAAACACCCACTACTAGGACTGGACAAAGGTTCCCCAAGCGAGGGAGTTGGAGAGGGATTCCAGCATGCAACCAGTGTGGGAGCCTTTCGTCTTTCCCTGTCCGTGGGCCAAGTCCAAAGTTACAGGAGGAGCCCCGGATGAGCCTGGGGATCCAAGGACGGATGAACTCATTTTGCTGGGGGCCTGGGGAAGCAGGGATGTCCCAGAGCCCCTCCGCAGCAGCTCACCCCCACCAAGGGGCAGCACCAGCACCGGGCAGTGAGGAAATAGAAATGGCAGCAGGTAGGTCTCAGCGGAGAAGTCCCAGGGAGATCCTGAAGTACCTGGCCCCAGACCGGTGTGGGAATCACTTCCACACACTGCCTGGGAGCAGGGAGGCAGCCCTGGCCAGTGTGGGCACCCAGAACCGAGATGCCACCTGGGGAGAAGCTGAGGGAGGGGAAAGTCATTCTGAATTATCTGAATTGTTTGGGAGTTTATAATAGGGAGTAAGTTGAGATTTAGAAAAAAAACCAAATTAATTTTTGTTCATCTGAGTACATTGGGACATCACATCCTAGAATGATTTGTTTCTCTGTAGCCAGTAGAGGGCACTTGGTGACAGCAGAAGACCTGAAGGACCAGCCCTGGTGATGCAGTCACAAGATCAGGTGGGTTTGCTTCTCAAGAATGCAATTCAGGGCAGGCAACTGTGCCTCCCAGAACTCTCCAACAGCGTCACTGTAAATAGAGAGCTGTCCAGGGTGCAAGTCGGGCGAAAGTGCCCGGGAGGACGGCCTGGCCCTTCACATTCCAGAGCCCCTCCTCAGCACCAGGAGTCTGGCGTCCTTTCTGGAGCTTCGGTGGGTTTGGAGCTGCAGTGGCTTGGGGGTAGTGGTGCAATGCCAGATCCCCAAGGATTCCTTAGGCTGAGCGGTCTTCTCGCCTGAGTTCTTTCCTCTCACTCTTCCTTCCAAAATGTCAGGACTCAGTTCCAAGCTGTTCTGGGGATCCACAGAGGACCCAGACACAGTCCCAGCCCCTGAGGGCCTCAGTCTGCGGGAGCAGCAGAAGTGGTCACAGTTACGGTGGAGGGAGTCCCTCTCCCGGGGGTTGGGAGCCACCAGAGGAGTCACGGGCGTATTCTGCGATCTCCAGGTGAGCTGGAAGGAGGTGTCCAGGAGGGAGGGCAGCATGCTCACAGGCTTGGGGTGAGAATAAAGAAATTCAGCATGGAATGGGAGGAAACCACTTTGCATATCCTCCTGCACACCCAGGAAACAGGAAGGCATTAAAAAATAGTTTACCAAGCATATTCTGCATTATTAGGGTACTTCCCACCTTTTGAAATCAACCCACTCCTTTAAAATACATCTTTCTTTTATTTTTATTTATTTATTTTTTTATTCACCAATGTACATTTATTTATTGAGGAAACTATAATGAATACAAAATTACAGCAATCATGTGCCCTTTTACATACAATGTCATTAAAGCAAACTCTAAACCACAGTTTGTAAAGTATTCAATTTACCTCAAGTCCAAGCTGCATCTCCCTAAGACACTGTTCCCATCACAGT
>CAUYSK010071307.1:0-44863 GCA_963575035.1 Avahi laniger
GTAAACGGTGGCTGATGGTGCCTCATCGGTAGACTCTGGAACCCAATTTTTTTTTTTGAGACAGAGTCTCACTGTGTTGCCTGGGCTAGAGTGCCGTGACATCATCCTAGCTCACGGCAACCTCAAACTCCTGGGCTCAAGTGATCCTTCTGCCTCAGCCTCCCGAGTAGCTGGGACTACAGGCGTATGCCACCATGCCCAGCTAATTTTTTCTATATATTTGTAGTTGTCCAGATAATTTCTTCCTATATTTGAGTAGAGACGGGATTTCCCTCTTGCTTAGGCTGGTCTTGAACTCCTGAGCTCAAACAATCTACCCGCTTTAGCCTCCCAGAGTGCTAGGATTACAGGCGTGAGCCACTGCATGCTCGGCCCTTTTTATTTTTTTTCTTTTTTTAACTTAGAATTCCAAACATTTATTGATATTTAAAAATGGCAGTTCTCCATGACTCCATATAGTTGATTCCATTCCTGAGAAAGACATCTCTCATCCCTCGATTAAACTCAGCTTTACTTCTTCCTTCTTTAGACAGCTAACCTGGAAATAGAGTTGTTTCAACAAGTATATAGCATATGGTAATCACAAGGTAATCCTTCTCCCATATTCCTTACTGGAAACATCTGGAACATGACTAATGGTTTGGGAAAAGGGGATGTATGAGTAAAAGTTAATAGGAATTGAAAGTTATTTCATATGTAGATAAAGAAATGGTGATTTTTAAAATACAGAGTATAAGTTCATAGTTCATAAGGAACAGTTGGAAGAAGGGAAGTAAATGTCATCCATTCTTTTAAATACTAAAGGAGATCATATATAACATCAGGAGAAATTTGTGTTAGGAATTAAAACGAGTGTTTGTAGGAACATGAATTCTACAGTGTGAAGGAAAAGGATTAAGTAGTTAAACGTCTATGAAGTGTCAGGATTTTTTAGCCTGCTAAATTGTTTCCAAGAACTGTTGCAAAATGTTTTTACTATATCAGTGAGGTGATAAATATACATCCATATTCTTAACATTTGTATTACTTGTATCCCTTATTCTGCTAAAGTGTGATGGAGATCAGGTTTTCTTAGAAGCAAATCTGAGGTACGTAGATTTTATTTTAGAATACAAATTCCAGGAGTTGGGACTATTCTGGGATTTCTACTGAGTATGTGGAGGTATTCTGGCAAGAAGCAAACTACAATAAGCTGTTTATAATTGAAAGGAGTCACCAATGTCTGCAACATGAAAAAAAATGTGATGAGGATTGAATCATAATTTGATACAGAAGAGTCACAGTCGAAGAGAACCCATTTAAAAAAATATTGGAAAATGTGCATTGTTTTTTTGTAATCAGACTTCTGGTGTTGAAAATATGGCCCGAATTAGGGACTCAAATTAAAATGTAGAAAGCAGGAGCAATGTGTTGGATGCAATTTTAATATATGTTTTGAGAAAGTGTTAACAAATACAGTGAAGGTATTTCTTAATTCAGTGGTGTTTTTCTGTTTCTGTATTTCTTAGAATATCTTCTGTTGCATTCTTTTACTTCAAAAGCACCTCTTTTCTTCCTCTATGCTTTTGTTTGGGATTGAAATAAAATAAAACATTTAGTGCTATAGAATGCTGTCAGGCCCATAATGAAAGCTAGCTTTATTTATGTGTGCTCAGAGGGTTCAGAGCAGCCTGAGCTGGTAACTGTGGTGTTAAACATTGCTCAACACTCCCCTCCCTTAAATCCTTTGAAAAAGGCTGATTTTTTAATGTTCATGCAAAAGAGCCCTCAGAGAATAATGAAGAAGGAATGTGATTTGCTTGTACACAGGATTACCTTATTGTATAACCTGTGCAATTGTTAGAGGAAGAAGCAGCCATGGGATAAAGTAATAAGGAGCTGTTCCTTACAGAGTGACGTCCAGGTACTCTCCAGCCTAGGAAATTTACAGGAAACCTCAATCATGCCTATAGATTTCAGTAATATAAATGTTTTGGTCAGTATATGGCATAAATAGGATCATAGTATGAGAATCAGACCTAGATTATCTGTTAGTTTATATATCTAACACAAATTATTTTAATTTAAATGATTGAGCAATTTAGTATTTTTTAATTTCTAAACTATAAATGATGATTGCGATGATGACTTTTTGTGGGGCTTTATGACCTAAAATAACTGAACTGACTTTTTCCGTGGAGAAAGCTATCTCAGTATTAGGTAATTACAGCCTTATGTTTGTACTGCGATATTGTTGATAACTGTGTGAGAAGGGGTTTGGGCGACCTCATCCTTCGCAGGAGCAATATTCATACTAGAAGAGCAAGTGAAGCCTGACAATTAGGAATGTTAAGGTCCAGGAAACTAAGAGGGACATTATAGGGATATAGTATTCAAATTAGCAAGACCTGCATCACCAAGGAGCTTGTTAGAAATGCAGAATCTGAGGCACCACCTTAGACCTGCTGATTAAAAATCTACATTTTAATCAGCTCCTACTGCTGTTGGTATGCACATTAAAGTTTGAGAAATGCTGATGATCAGAGTCTCTCAAATGGAATGGGGCCAATAATTGAAATTGAAAAATAAATGAAGGTACACAGAGTGAGGGGATCTTGAGCCTGGGGGCACAAGTAAGTAAAGGGAGGAAGGATCAGCAGAGGGTTTGTTTTCGCTTGCTGTAGTGATGTGTGGGGTAACAGAATGGATGGTTGGTATCTTGAGTGGTGGTCGTAGTTAGAACTACCATTGTTGCTTGCAGTTTTGTGAACTGTGTATTGAAGACCTTGTTTATGGTTATGGGTCGAACAGATACTGGACGACTATGGAATCTGGCAGCTATTAAACCTTGGAATAGATCAGAGACTTGGGAGTCTGGCGAGGGTAGAAGACTTGGACTGAGTCAAGTCCAGGGAAATGAACATTGTTGACTAAAGGTGAATCAGTCTTCTGGGGGTGGAAAACCAATGAAATCTTGCTCCCAAGTGTAAAAGACATTTTATTGATGAGATGTTTGCTAAGTTGGACTTAGCTGTGTTCATCTTGCAAGTCAGGTGAGTAACTATTGTGTGCGAGTGTTCTCTCCAGAAGCCAGTGACCGGAGACTATGGGGGCAGGCTCAAAGATGGAAACACTAGTAAAAAAAAAATTGAGATTTGGCTAAGTTGAGCAGGAGTTAGACTCACATTCTGCTGGAAGTAACTGGGAAGCCACCCATCTCACAGGTGGAGAAATGCCAGGAATTATTTTGTTAATTTTTGACATTTAAATTTAATTTAATTTTTACTAAAACTAAAATTTATTTAATTTTAATGTTAATTTTTATTAGTTTTACTTTTAAAAATAGAAATGTGCTTTTAATATAAAGTTAAATGAATAGAATAAAAGTTTAAATCTATACTATAATATAAACATATTTAGTAGATTGTACATTGTATGCAGATTGTATTCCCTCCTAAATTCATTTCCCTTTCATCCCCATGGGTAACCATACTTATGGCTCGGTATGTAGCTTTCTATATCTTAGGAGGAAAAAAGAATCTTACTCATGGTAGCATTTAAAATTTTCAGACGAGAAGAAAGCATGTCTTAGTAACAATAAATCTTCTGAATAAAAATTGTATAGGGCTTTTTAAGACTATAGTCAGGACCAAAAGGCAAGATCTTTCTTCAAACTTACTAGTACTGTAGGCAGGAAATGATGAGATGTACTGCAGTATATTTTAGTCTCTGCCAATCGTGTCAGTGAGATCAGAGGTATATTTGAGATATATTTTTAGTTGTTACACAGCACTTAGGCTGTGGCAGTTGTCATCCTACACTCTTGTGGCTTATGTCCCATCTCGGATCAGCCAAGCTAAGCCACAAAGTGCTATGGGTCTCGGGGCATAATGAAGTCATGCATTACGGTAAAGGATCGTGAGGGGGAAATTCACATGTTTTCTATAGCCAAGCTCTTTGTACATAGATGCTTCATATATATTTTACTATTTCTGTATTTATAGACTATTAAAACTGGGTAAAGATTGCCTTAATTTCCCCACCTATAAACTCACAGGACAAAGTGACTTGCCTTTATTCATGTTCATGGGGCTATTCAGTGCCATATGGAATACCCTCCAAAGCAATGATCCCTTGCTCTTCTCCATACCCAGTGAGTATTACATGATAAATTTGGTTCATTGGTATTATACCCATAGTTAGGACTTCTTTACACTTTAGCTTGGCTGCTGAAGTCATTCAATTGACTGGAGTGGCAAGTCTGGGTTGAGAGGTGAATGGCAGCGTGAGGAAGCCGTGTGGGTAGACTTCAGGCTGATTTGAGAGAATGGCACCTGCACCAGCTTTTTGTGACCAGGGGATGGCCTGACCTCCCTGGTCCTCTCTCCTTGTGATGCCATCAGATGCATGGAGTAGAAATAGGACGGCAGAAGCTCCTGGAGTGAACAACTACGGTGACTAGGAGGCCTTTGGTTTAAGTTACTATTTCAAATTGAAAATGACCACTGGAGTGTAACCATCTCTAGCAAAGGGTGCTTTGTCGAAATAACTTAATTTTGTTTGTGTTCTAATTACTTGTGTTAAAATGAAAATACATAGGATAATATAAAAACACGTGGAAATGCTCATCTTTTGGTTATTTCCATTGTGTTTTTTATTCAAAATCATAATTATGCCTTGTTTCTGGCTTCCACCTATGTTAGAAAAAGCCTTGCAGAAAAATGGCTGCCTTTAAACTTTTTTTTTTTTTTTTTAATGTGAATGCCCACTGGTCTTTTTCAAGTGATAGTTTGATTGGTATGGAAAATACCCATTCATTTGAGATGTTTTCCCCTCATATGTTTGTTATTTTAGCTTCATTTGACCCAGTGATGTATGCTCTGTGCATTTATGGATTATTCCTCTGACTTGGGGATGTACCCCTAGGCTTAAATCAATTTCAACTGCTGACATTATGGGTTCAGGAAGGGACACTGGAAACTATCCTGAGTAATCAGAGTTTCTATTGTTGCTTTCTTTTTAAGCCACTAAAGCATTTCCTGAATTATCTCTACTAAGATTAATTATTTGTATCTGATGGTCATATGTAATTGAAAAGTAATCTAATTATTATTTAAATATGAGTTGTTAAGATTCACCTGGAGATGATTTTCAAGGAGAAAAAAGTCAGCATTATAATTTGCTGTTTGAGTAACTATCATAAGATTTTACTGCATATCAAATAATATTAAATATATATGTTACGTGTTAAAATTTTATAGACTAAATTTGTATAAGTGCATAGTAGGTGTACAGTCATTTTATATTATTACCTATGACTATTTGTGCTCATGTCAAGTCACCGTTTTTGAATCAGTTGTTAAACGTGTATTTGATGCTGGCTAAAGGGGATTTTTCAGGAGAAAGAGAGGCGGCCTTTTGTCTTTTGTAAGTGAATTCATGGAAGGCATTTTAGAAATGGATTTTCTGTGGCAAGACTTTATCCCACACATTGTTTAAACTTTTATTAGTCAGGCCTTACCAAATTTCCATTTAGCACATTTCTCCCTCCATTTAAACACCAGGACATGAAGATAACTTAGCCTAGAAAATTGACATATAGCTATTCATGGGATCAAAATACTTCCTTTTAAATTTTCTATTTTGACTCTGTAATAAAAATTTTGTGGTAAAAGATAATTGTTAGAAGAAAATGCAGAATAATGGGACTATAAGGCATTAGTGCCCAGTAAAAGGAGTAACAATTCTAATGTGGATTTATTTTTTAGGAATGAGAGTATTTAAGGTCCCATCTAAAAAAAAATGTCATGGCACTAGTTCTTAATTTAATTATGTTTCTGCCTAAAAGCCCTAGGTGCAATAATTAGTTAGCAAGCCAAGACGGGAGTGGGGGGAGCCACCCTGTGTACATACAAAGGGCCTGGGCGCGCATGTGCACGTGGGTGTGTTTCTAGGGGTTGGAAGTGGTGGTAGGGACTGTAGGATCTTTGCTCCTGAAGATGCACTGTAAATATCTTTTGTTTTCATGTGTTCCCCTTTCCCTTTGTCTGCAGTCATTGGATTCTCTTCTGCACCAGCACCCTAAGTGACAGCCACTGGTAGTAATGAGGCTGCACGCTCTGCTGTAATTGAACCCTGTCAGCGCTGCCCATTAAGGCTGTGGTGTGCATGCCAGCTCATTAATCCGAAGCTCATTTCTTCTCCTCCATCATTTCCCTTTTGCTCCATGGCACTGTTTCAAGTCCTGATCCCCTCATTGTGAATATGGAGGTTCAGGAATAGAGGGTAATTGGTGTTGTTGCACCCATCTTGAGGAATAACCCTTTTAATAAAGACATGTTCACATCTGCAAACTAAGATCATTGTGTAATGATTGCACATTGTTTAGGCCTCTAGGATAGTCTATTTGCAGTAGTCTACAAGACAGTCTGTTTGCAGGGTTTTCTTTTGTGTGCATTCAGATCCAGCATCTCAAACTCTCGCAGTTCCATGACGTAGAGGTAGGTATTTATGATTAAAAGCATACACACATTTATGCATATATAATTTGCTTTCATAATAAAATTAATGCTGTATTGTGAGATCTCAATATAACATAAAATTGCAAGTGAGAGTTAATGTTATCCCGGGTACCAGCATAAAATATAATGTGCTTCTGTATTATTATACTTCTGATTAGTCAAAATTTCAGAGAAACACTTTCCTACTTTGTTCAGATATTTTTAAGTGTTATGATATTAGTATTAAAATAATAGCAGATTAATACCAGCATGCTTTCATCTTGTTTACTTTTTCTTTATACAATGGATTCAAATTTTATAATTGTTTTCCTTGTTGTGCTTTGTATATATGATCCTTTTGCATGTTCAAATTCTGTGATAGTATAAGCGGAGCTAACTTAGTTATCCCTTATACAGTAAAACCTTCCTAGCATTATTGTGTAACTTGCTTAGAGTCCTTCTCTCATCTCATCACGCCAAATACACCCTTTTTTTACACTTAAATGTAATTAAATGAAATCTTTTTTTGAATAATTTTCAATCTGTAATCTAATGGAGTTTTATCTTCTATGTGCCTTCTAAGTAGGAATCAATGAAAATATACTTTGGGCCTAAGTAGGGAAGTCAATTCAAGGCAAGGTATAATTGAATTGAAAGCAGAAATGTGAAAACGGTCCAGCCTATAGATACGAGATGAGAGGAGGGGTGTGAAGAGGAGCAGATAGGAGGAGGTGTTGACAAAATAGTTTAAAGATTCAGGTCCCCTAGAAATTAACAGCTCTAAATTGAGTAAAACTTATTAACATTATCACTTACTTCTAGGTAACTAAGATGTTTTGTTTGCAGTTAAGAGGTGGGAACATTTTTTTAAAGAATGAATGGAAATTCTTGACATTTAGTTGGTACTCAAATTATTGCTTATTATGATTTTGTTAGGCAGACTAACTAGGGTCTCAGGATCCTATGATTTACATTCTATAGAAGTAAAAATCAAGAAAAACAATAAAAATAATGTTAATAGGAAAAAAAGTGAATTTTCAACTTCTTGGGGGAAGATTATGTTTTATTCATTCTTATATATTTGATGTCTAGAAACCTGTAAATTTTCAAACCCATGTATTCAATGTCTAGAACACTATAAATCTTCAATCAACATTTAGTCCCAAGAATGGAAATGCTATTTGGGCAGAGATAACTTGTCTCTTTTGGCCTTTTAATATCTCTAGTTCTCAGACTCGTGCCTCGTACAAAAACGTACGTGAATATTTTTATTGAATTAATTCATCTTAGAATAGGGACAAAAAGATTGCTGTTAAAGTAAGGTTTAGGCTGGGTGTGGTGGCTCACGCCTGTAATCCTAGCACTCTGTGAGGCCGAGGTGGGCAGATTGTTTGAGCTCAGGAGTTCAAGACCAGCCTGAGCAAGAGCGAGACCCCATCTCTATTAAAAAAAAAATAAAAAGAGTAAAAAAAAAAAATAAAGTAGATTTTATAACCTTGTTTCTTGATGATAGTCAGTATGGTGGAAAGCAAAAAGGAGGCTGTAGCAGAATAACCAAATAAGATATCCTGTTATTAACAAGAAAAATACATATCCAGGGTGAAACGCAATCTCTGAAGTGAGCCTTTAAACTTCACTCAACCAAGAGTCTGAAATTTAGTCTCTGTCCATATACTCAGATGTCAACATTTTGGGGTTTTAGCTCTATATTTTCTCATAAAATTTTCTTTCGTTTCATTAAATGTCAGGTAAAATATTCTAAAAATTTCATAATGATACAAAAATAAAATGTAGTCATTTAATCTGTATAAAAGGTGACATATATATATCTTGATTTCTTTCATTTTTAGAAAATTTAAGAAAAGACTCCTTAAGGTTATATAATTAGTTTGAGCTGTATTAAATTGGCATATTTTTAAATCAAACCTAACAATTTTTATCTCATTTCCAGGTTATAGGATTGTAAGGTATTTGAGTTTCTCTTTTCTATTTCTGTGCGTGGTGGTGGGGAGACGGAGACAGAGGGTTGAAGAAAAATGCAAACGTGGAACGTGAAATAGGGGCGTATGCCATGGCAGTTCTAAATAATTCAGGTGAGGAACAAGGGTGTTTATATCCTTTCTTCTTCTTTTTTTAATTCTAAAAGGATTAAGGTGGGTGTAAGCATCAAGTGAGACCCCACCCTCTAATTTTATTGATTTTGATGTTATTAGCATTTCGACCCTTAATTATAACCATATGGCTGGGAAGTTTCACCAAGATAGAGAAGTGATCCAACAGTTTTTTTTTTTTTTTTTATAAAAGCCCAATTATAGTGAAAGGAAAATGTTACATGTTCTGAAACATGCTTGAAGAATTTGTCATTGTAGAAGTTATATACACCATTTAAATGAAAACCCAGTATTTAAATCTGATGGCATTTTGAATATTTATGTGAAAAGAGGACATTAGCAGATTATTTTCCTGATATTCTTACTCCTCCACTGTGTTTCTCAAAGTTTAGAGATCAGCCACCATTGTATCTCCTGCAGAAGTCAGTTATACGAGGATCCTCATTGAAAACAGGCCTCCGGGAGCACTGAGCAGTGTTCTAAGGGTGGACTCATTCTCATATGCAAAAGCCATGGATCTTACAGAAAAGATGATTAGGCTTAAAAAAAATCAAAAACAAAAACAAACTGCCAACCTCCCCCCTTTTCCTACCTTTCATTTGTGCTCAAGCAGGATAATACTACCAACCTCTCATTGAGCACCAGTTCTTAAATTCATCACATTCCTCTTTGACCCTTTCTTAAGACTTTGACAGTCTCCAAATCAGCTAATGGTTGCATTTTTAACATGAGTGGGACCTAGTCTTAGGTATGTTAGATCTTATAAATCAGGATGTAATTGCTTGCCAGTAACTTAGTTGGGGTGGGAGGTGGGAGAGAAGCTAATGTTAACTTTGCTAGGAGATGACTGACATTAGGTGCTGTGGAGATCAATAAACTTGTGAATAGGTGGAAATTTGTGTATCATGCTTTAAAGGGCTATCCTGCCCATTGACATGAATCAGCTCAACATCTATTGCATACATTTATGCCTTAAAATTTTGATGATCCTTTTCCTCCTGAACTTGTGTTTACTGTGTTAGGATTGATTTTACCCATTAACTTAATAGGATATGACTGTTTTTTAATTTATCCACATTCTACTTTATAACAATTTTTTTGAATATCCTCTAATATTCTGTGCTAAAAACATTACCCAGTGTAGCATACTTTGAGTAGGACGCATTCGGAGCCTCACTTACTCAAAACGAGGTCTGCAGACCAGCTGTATCAGGGTCATTAGAGAGCTTGTTAGAAATGCAGTACCTTAGGCCTCCCCTAGACATACCGAATTATGAATCCGTATTTTCTCAAGATTCCAGGTGAGTCCTATACACATTAAAATTTGGAAAATGTGAGTCTAGAACCATACTTTCTGGTACAAATAGAATGCAAGCCACAGGTACAGGTAATTTTAAATTTTCTAGTAGACAGATTAAAGTAAAAAATGAAATTAATTTTAATATCTTATTTAACTCAATAGATCCACAATATAACTTAAATATGATCTATATTAAATGACTACAAAGATATTTTGCATTTTTTAAATTCAAGTCTTTGAAATTTGGTGTTTTTACATTTATGTCTCATTCAGCCTGTCTGCATTTCAAGTGTTTCATAGCCACATGTGGCCAGTTGCTATCATATTGGACAGTTCAGAACCTAGGAT
Organism: Avahi laniger; assembly: GCA_963575035.1. Classification (NCBI taxonomy): domain Eukaryota; kingdom Metazoa; phylum Chordata; class Mammalia; order Primates; family Indriidae; genus Avahi; species Avahi laniger. The sequence goes on from CAUYSK010071307.1 coordinate 10,239, forward strand.
GATATTTGGCACATAGTAGATACGTAGAAAATATTTATAGAATGAAAGTAGTTGAGAGAGAGCATTTATTGAAGTTTCAAAAAAACAAAACAACTACAGGATGCTGAGGTAACACTGCACCTACATATTTCATTTTCATAGGTTGGAGAGGGTAGTAGTTGAGAGTCTCATAGCACAGGAGTGTTAGCGTAAAGGGCAAGTGCTCACACGTAATTTTCCCCTGAGAGTGGTGATTAGGTTTGTGAATGCATCCAGACACAAAATATAGTTTTCTTTTACTATCTCCATAGTCCCTACTGCTTCTCCCATTTTTAAGGCTAATGAAGTCAGAGTATTGGTTCTAGGTACCTTCTAAATAGAAATTCTAAAGCTGCTTAGCAAGTTACCCACTACTTGACTTGTTCGATGGAATTTCCCAAGTTAATGGTTGTTAACTTGGGGGATGTTCTAGAATTAAGAACCCACAGTAGGTTGACTCATTTGGGAACTACTTGACTAGGAAAAGCATGAATGTAGGAACTGGGCATGCCAGGTTTTAATCTTGGTTTTTCTTCAACCCAACTTTTCTAAGCCTCAGTTTCCTCATCTGTTTAAATGAGGATAATAGGAAAGTCATAGGATTGTGTTGAAAAGAGTAGAGTAAATGAAACAACATGTTTTAAGATGTGTACGTAAAGTTGGGCCAACGGGTATTAGTTATTCCCTTTTTTCTCTGATAAGAGTGTAGGGACATGAAAATTTCACATACTAATTAATGTTTGATAGAAGCATTAATCAGGACAAGCTTTTGGAGGGCAGTTGGGCAGTCCTGCCACAGAAGTACTACCATTTGTATACTTGTGCAGCCAAAGGATAAATTCCTAAGGTATATGAACCAGAGTGCTCATGATAACATTCTTTTTTAAAATCCAAAACTGCAGACAACTGAAATGCTCATAAATTAGGAACTGATTAAATTATGGTAAATCCATACAGTGAAATGTGCAGACATTACAAAGAATGACATAGATATCTTTGGGAAGATGTCCAAGATCTATTAAGTGGGAAAAAAATGCAGGATGTTCTTCTTTGTACAATGTGTAAGAGAGTATGCAATAAATTATTAAATGGATCACCCCTGAGAAAGTAGAAGTGGGGTCTGAAAGAGAGGAGGATTTTCATTTTTTCTCCTTCTATGCAGTCTGAAATTTTTATTGTGAGCAGGCATTGCTTTCCCAAAGCACTTCTATCAGTATTTATGATAGGGAATGTATTACTTTGTAGCTAAATATTATAATTTTGGAGTAGAAAAACCAATTTGGGGGAAGAGGCTCAATATATTACAGCATAGTAATTTTGGAATTTTGCCAGGTACGTACTACAAAATCAGTTCAGAAGTCTGTATACTCTGAATTTGATTTAGTGTGTCAGTTTGGTCTAGAAGTGATTGTTCTGGCACTTTTATATTGAAAAATCTAGTGTTCTACATTAGGATTCAAGCATTTTCACAACAATTTGATATTTTGCAAGGATTCCAATGATTAAAGTGTATATGAAAAATGTAGCCTTAAAAGACTCACATTGATGCATTTTCTCCCCACCCATCAGTATAAGATAAACTAATTTAAGTCTGACTAAATCATTTTCAGGAGGTCAGTTCTAATTCATTTTATTTGCCCTGCATAAAAAAAAAGACAAATTCAAATTGATTTATTATAGGAGGGGCATATTCCAAATAAACTTTACTAAGAAGATACTAAAACAAAAGTGGCTTATAAGAATGTAATAATGTAAGGATTTTTCTAATCCCGATTAGATTTTAAATTGTCCCTTCAGTAGTTTGCATAATTATGAGGCACTGCCATAGAATGAGTGACAATAGAAAATAACTCATTAATGCCTGTTTCTCTTTGGCACTGTTCCAGGGCATACAGCTTGATGTTTGCAGAGGAGACAGTCTAGTATTTCCCAGTCTGATATGGAACATCAAAGATTGCTTGGATTTCTCTATAGTCAGACATTCCTCATTTTGTCTGAAGTGGTAATATCCTGAAGAACCAATAGCAGCATGGAATTTAAAGCATTTTGGCACTTCCTATTATATTATTTTCAAATGTAGTGATATTAGAGAAGTAGATTGGGATTTCTTGGCTTTTAAACAAAGAGAACTCTTACAAAATCTAGTTTTTGAGCCCAAGGTTATAAAGTTATTACAATGTTGGTGACTGAACTACATTGCTTTTCAGAGCTAGATTTTAAATACCTACCTCTTATAAGCTGTAGTGTTTGATTAGCATTAGTGCATTTTTAGTGTGGCGCCTAGACATTAGATACAAATTCCTAATTAATGAATAATGAGATGTTGAATCTAGAGTACTGGGATTTTATTCTTCAGTGTGTAATGTTTTCCTTCACAGATTGTGCTTAGCCACAGTGCATCAAGAAATAGTTATATATACATACAGCTGATACTTGTAAATACTTATAAAGCAAGTGTAGTAGCTCCTATCTTAATATGGTTAAACCATTGACAGACCCTATGTATTTAGACTGATCAGCCCCACTTGAAAAAAAGAATCCTTTGGTATATAGACATAAATCTAGGCGTGGACTCTAAAATACATTGTCTTCTTGGAACAGACGCTGAGGAGCAAATAAAGATACTCTTCTTCTAGTCATTCAGTACGATGATGTGGAGATTACTTCATAGTGATAGTGTTCTTTTCACTTTCTTAATGTACACAGTGAAATTTCTCATAGGAATTATCAGTTTGAACCACTCAGAAATAATTATTCCTTAGATCTCTGTCTTTATGTCCTCTCCCACCTTTGATTATGTTTAAACTTTATTTTTCTATCATTCAAAGAAGTTTGGGTATTCAACAAGGATTACATAGTTTCTTATTAGATTCGAATGAGATAATATGGTATATCAAAATATATGTGTATATAGTGCCTTTATATAATGTTAAGTAATATTAATATATTGGTATTATTAAATTGGTATAATAGAAATGCACCAATATTTTATATTGAATACTATTAAATTGATATATAAGAAATATAAAGATGTTAGGACATAGATATTAGTTGTAAATTTGTTTTATTAAATTATTGGAAGTAAAAAATTGATCACCTTTGGACAGTGACTACCAAACTTAGATATTTGTACAATATATCTTTGAGAATGTAGGAGAAAGTTATCCTCTGTGTTCTTCCACTAGATGTATGCTTTATCAGTGGCTTCTTAGTCCTTTTTGGCCACCACGGTCATGGGCTCTAAGTAGCCATAACTAGCAGGGTCCCTAGTTACTGATGTCTTCTCTAAGATTGGAGATCACCATTTCTGAAGTAAGACCAGTATGATGAGCGCTGCCCTTGTTGACCATACTGAAATCCATGGAAAGGTAACAAATTCAGGAAGTACTATTTGTTATGGATTTTTGTTACTTCTGAATTTTAGACTTACCTTTTCTTCCTGGATGCCTGGACTCAGCTACAGTACATTTGCTGGCTCCTCCGTAGTTCTAGCCTTCAGTTTCTCCTGTGAGGAAGTTCATTGTGTACATTAAGAAAGTGAAAAGAACACAATTAATATGAAGCAGTCTCTTTGAAAAACATACAATTTTATTTGCAAATAAAATTATGTTACTCTCATCACCATATTTGTTTGATTCAAAACAAGCTGGTCTTGATCTAAAACTTCAGAATGAGACAATTCCACCAGTGTTTTACATAGCTTTATTTTCTATAATGTCTACCTTAACATATAGAAAGAAAATTTGTGTATGTAAATTTTCCGGATATAGAGAATATCAAGCATAGTATATTCAGTTACAATGCTGTGAGATCATCTCTGTAGAGTTCTTCCATTTCAGATTAATGCTCATCAGACATTGATTTATTTTTTCTTTGATTATCATTTTGAGTTAAGATTTTCTCCAAAGGATATGGATTTGCTGAATGAAATCCAAAATTAAATTTGTAAAAACAATACATAAATGAATCCATTATGAAAGATGCTATTAAAAAATAACTTATTACTAACCAAGTTTATTACATTAAGCCAACATATAAAAACAGATACAAAGTATGTGCAGATGTGCTATCTGTAAGAGTTTCTAAGACTGTCAAAACAAAGTATCAAAAACTGGGTGGCTTAAGACAACAGAAATTTATTGTCTCGCAGTTCTGGAGGCTATAAATCTGAAATCAGGGTGTTGGCAGGACCATGTTCTCTCTAATGGCTTTAGGGGAAAATCCTTCCTTGCCTCATTTAGCTTCTGGTGTTTGCTTCAATCCTTGGAAGTTCTTTGGTCTTCAGTCACATGGCCATCTTCTCTGTACGTTTTTTACATCATCTTTCCTCTGTGCCTATTTTTATCTGCATCCATACATGCCTTATAAGCACAGCAGTCATACTGGATTAGGGTATTACCGTAGTGACCTCATTTTAACTCTGTTTCCAAAGAAGATCACATTCTGAGGTGCAGCGCTCAGGATTTCAACATATAATTTTGGGGGATACCAATCAACCCTTAATGATGTTGGAAGTATGGAGAATGTTCATTCATTTAGCAAATGTTCCTGAATACCTACTGGGTACTGGGAATGCAACAGTGAGAAAGATATAATCCCTTCCCCACAAGGAGCCGGAATTCAAGTTATGGGAGACAGGTAAATAAACTAGGTAGTTGCAAACAAATCTCTGAACAATCTCTATCATCATTCATTGTCAATACAACTGTTTAAATAATATAGAGAAATCTCATGGACTAAAGCACTAACAGAATTAGGGGAAGTATGTGTTTTATGGACACCTATGCCATAGACTAATCACATGAGAAAAGTTATCAAAATGAGAAAAGGTTTCTGTGGCTACTAAATATGAAAAATGCTGGATTAAACAGTTAAACAGCATTCTTTACTATAAGGCCTCTCAGAGCCTTGGATGTGCTATTGTGCTTTGAGAATATAGAGTAGGAGACTATGATGTTTTCTAAATTTACTCGATCACAAGACTCTTCTTTATGGATTATCTCAAGGAATTATGTTTCTAGGAAAACACTGGAAACTGAGTGTTGAACAATATAATCTTACTTAAAAAGTCACTACAAAGTTACAGTAATGTGTGATGGTTGCTAAGATAATGCATGAGACTTAGGATGGAATCAAAGGTTTTCAGAAATCTGTAGACCTCTCATGTTGATACAGCCCATCCATCTCAAGAGAGTGCAAGTTTCTTTCATAATAGATGCAAGAAAATACTGATTAGTAAATTGAATTCTGTTTTCTTCACAAAATTTAGTGACTGACTCGAAATCTAGTTAAAAGCAAGTGACTGTTTTTGAAACAAAGCAAAGTAGTGTATTTGCTTCATTTTTATTAACATGGTATTCAATTGTTGTATTTGAGACACAGTAAGCATTCTAACAAGCAATTAAAACTGCCTGAACCCTCCTGGGGAATTGTTATACCCCATCCTACAATCGTTAGACAGTGTGATATGCAAAAATTATCCTAGGGCATGAAAGCGTGTATATCCTGTATACTTTTGAGACATTATCACATTAATGATTATGTATCAACTTGAGGAAACTTGAAGCTGTGCATCACACTATCCTAGGAAAATCTTACAGGGAATACATTGCTTGTATTAGCAATTTAGAGCTAGAACAATATCTGAACCCATCTTCACTATGAGAATACTGGCAAATGAAGTAGTTGAGTGGTGGTCTTAATAGCATTAGGAGCCACAGATAAGCTGAGAGATACTCTCAGGCCTGGCCTCGCCTGGCTCAGATGGGATAGGGGACTGGATCCTGCAGAGAGTAGTAGTTTTGTGATTATTTGTCCTACCTTTTGGAAACCCATTTAGAGTCATGAAGTTATAACAAATCTGAGAAAATATGGAGACCCTTAGAACATATTTACTGTCTCAAAATAAGGTAATAGAAGTGAAATTTTCCTACAGCTTCTCAGTGACAGAACCTCCCCCAAATCACTGCATTGCTCTGCATGTGTGTCCTTAATCTTGATTATCTGGCCTTCCTCCTAATTCCTTACCTTCAGAATTCCATACTCACAAATGGAGCTTAATGGTGCTGCTCCACCTCAGTGGTTCCACGAAAAAGATGACATGCCCTCTCTGTAATCACAGGTAAAATAACCACGTAGGGGTAAATATCAATTCTTTTCACTTCTGAGTCCCAAAATAATGCTCTTCCAAACATCCAGACTCAAATATTTCATTAAATGTCTGTTTTGAGTTTTGTGAGTCTTATTGCTATTAAATCAGATCAGCTCTCAGTGACGTTTGTTTTGCAATTTACTCATTCATGCCCAACACATTCTACGTGCCTGATGCAGCATTTGTTGAATGAAAATGTTCCTAGTGTATGGATTCAGAGGAAAGTTAAGTGGGGCTCTGTGAAGCCAGCAGACAGTTTGAAAGGTTACAAAGTTCTTTAAAAATTGAAAGCCAAAGCACTAGAAAATGGTTCTCAGTTGCCTTCTTGGGGCCTGTGTTGAGTCATCCAGCCTGTCGTATTCTTTGTTTGCAGAGTAAATCTGGAGGGCTTGATGAGTTCCTCAATAATGGCTCAGTTTCAAAAATGGATGTAGAGACTCCTGCATTTCTTAAAGATTTCGGCCTTTTCAGATTAATAGCAGCACAGAAATGTAAAACATTGCATTATTACTATTGATCATCATCTTACTTGAGGTTACTCCCTGTCAGGAAAGAAAGTCCAGAACTTTCTATTCACTTAAACCTTAGGAATAAGCAGCATGTTGGGCAGTGGGAGTGAGGGAGGGGTGTCTCAGGATGGATGCTAACTTCTCTCTGCAGGGGCCAGCCAGTGTTTCCTCGTCACAGAGCTCAGCCAACAGATGTTCTTAATATTTGGCTGATAAATGAAAATGCAGCTCATCATTTAAAAAATGCACGTCGTTGACCAGAGTTCAAGCAAAAGTGTCTGGGTGGAACATTTTTACAGAATACAGGCATTTCCTGACATTTTGGAAGTGGAAAAGAAAGCAGAGTTGAGGGTAGTTTAAGGAATACCATGGTGGTGTGTGTTCAGTTTCTGGGAGAAACAACCATGTAGTTGATTCAGTCTCTAGCATGAATCCAAAGACATTGTTGTTTTTATTGAGATCATATGCAAAAGCTTTTGTTTACTTTAAGTTATCCTCATTTAATTGGAGCAGCTGTAGAAATGTATTTGGTTCACTCATCTGAGCTCAGAGCAAATTTTTCATTAGAAATCTCATTGAGAACTAGAATTGCTGCTTTCCCTTTGAATCAGGGCTTCCAATTTTAAATGCAAATAATTAAACTGATTTTCAAAGCTGAAGATTTTCTGTTTTATAGATGTAACTCATTGTCACCCAAGGCAGTTGTCATCAGGCAATTGAGTATTTCTTTGGGCAACCAATTAGGGTATTTAGTGTGGGCAACTTGGTATGTCTTCTGTTCAATTCAGAGTATCTTGTAACATTCCAAAATCACTTTCATGGGGGAGAGTAATAATCTAAGTCATATCAAGTTGTGATGTAGTACCTTTGTTTGGCAGAAGTAAACCGTTTACATGTAAAAAAATTTTACCAGAAAGAATGTATTCTAATGTGACCTTTAAATGTATTAAGCAGATGGAAAAATGGAGCTGACCATATTACACTGAAATGATTTGTTTTCACCATTCCTTGAGGACAGGGATGTGTGTTATCAGCTGGTGTCTCTGACTCTAGCCCGTTACCTGGCTTGTGTAGTTCAGCTTGAACAACACTCTCAGCAATTTTGAGGGACTTTTTCAATAACCAGTGAGGTTTTACCTATGATTTATTACAACTTTAAAGCCTTAGTTACAGATTTATAGGATATGAATATAATTTGGCTGTGATGTGGTCATGACAGTGTGAAGGAGGAAAGACTTATTTTCCTCTCAGTTTTTCATAAGAACAAATAAACAGGAACACCTACGAGGAGGAATCTAAGACTGTACTTGACATCACACATTTATCAAAAAGAATAAATTTCCCAACAGCCTTTAATTCTTTGGAATTACCTGTGGATTATGGGAAGAAATGAATTCCATGTGTCTTGTCAATTTTAAATGTGTTAAAATTTGGAAAAGTGGAAAGACACCAAATTAGAGCTTTACAAAAAATAATGTTCTAATTTTAATAAATTTAGTTAATTCTTTTGCTATTTCTGCCTGCTTCTATTTATGAAATATTTCAATGATAACAGTTCTACTTCTCTTATGGAATTGAAGAAATTAGGTACAGTGCATCTGAAAACAGCTGGATAAAATATAAAGCATCTCAACATTTCTTATTTCTGGGTAGTGAACATGGTGATGTCACTTATTAGCTTTAGTACTTTTTTGGATTTAAACATTTTCCAGCTATAAAAATTAAAAAATATGTAAGGCATTATGATAATTTTGCTTATATATATTGTACATATTCTAAAATTCACCCATTAGTATATAATTCAATAATTTTTAGTAAATCTATAGAGTTGTGCCTCATCACTACAATTCAGTTTTAGAAAACTTTCATCAAGTCCCGAATTTCTATAAGCTTTTTTGCAGTTACAGCTCAGACAATAACTGATATGCTTTCTGTCTCTATAAATTTGCATTTTCTATATATTTTTTATAAGTGTAATCATACAATATGTAGTTTTCCTGTGTCAGGATTCTTTCACTTAGCATAATGTTTCTGAGGTTCATCCATATTATAGCACCTGTCAGTAGTTCATTCCTTTTGTATTGATGAATAGTGTTTTGTTGTATGGATATGCTGTATTTACCTGTTTATGAACATTTGTATTGTTTCCATTTTTTGGCTATTATGAATAATGCTGCTATGATCACTTGTGTACAAATCTTTGTGTGAACATGTTTTTATTCTCCTTGGAGTTCTAGGAGTGGAATTGCTGGGTCATATGGCATGTTTCTGTTTAATTTTTAATAAACTGCCAATCTCTTTTCCAAAGTGGCTATGCTAATTCCCCTCAGAAATGTATAAGTGATCTAATCCACATCCTCACCAACATTTGATGTTGTCTTTTATTTTAGCCTTTCTAGTGGATATGTAATAGTATCTCATTGTGGCTTTAATTTACATTCCCTAATGAATAATGGTTTCATGTGCTTATTAGCCATTCTTACTACTACTTTGCTACAGTATCTATTTAATTGTTTTGTCTATTTTTAAATTAGTTTGTGTACTTATTGAGTTAAGAGGTTTTTTTATGTATTTCAGATATAAGTCCCTTGTCAGATATGATTTACAAAATAAGTTTTTATAATTTGTGATTTGTTTTTTTTTCATTTTCTTATTAGTATCTTTTGAAGTGAAATTTTTTAGCTTTAATTCCAGTTTATCAGTTTTTTAATTTTATGATTTGTAATTTTGGGTGTCAGGGCATTACTAAGTGGTATTATTAGTCTACTTTTTGCCCTCAGAATCCCTACTAACTCTTGTCTAGACAATTGAAAATATAAAACTTAATAGAATATGAAAGAGATGTCCCAAGAGAAGCTTTCTTTGTAGAAAATATTAAGAGAAAGAAACCTGAATTGATGGAATGATTATGAACCTTGTGTAATCACCTGGGATTAGTGGGCACCTGTGAACAGTGGTGGTACCCAAGGACTGTGTTGGCTTCTTGTAATAATTGAATCCTTGTATTAAGATTGCTTGCCTGAGAAAAATGATAAAGCTTCTGTGGGTGAAAAATCCACTATGTGAATTCACTCATAGTGTAAATGCTCTTATGTTCTAGTTCTAACACATAATACCTTACTTTTACAAAGAGCAAAATACAGAGCTTAATAGCTTTCATGGATTATTTTGATAAGAATGTATTCCCAATAAGTTTGTATTTTAAGTTTTTAAGTTTTGTATTTTTTGCTTAGTTATTAAAAAAGAAAGAAAAAGATATCGAAGATCTTTGAAACTTCCTTTTCAAAAGCAGAGTCTCATGTAATTTGCTTTAACTTCCTGCATATCTTATACAAGGTCATACTATCTCATTGATTTTATTTCTTTTGCTGTTAACAAGCACCCTGGTTTTAATGCCAGCATTGACTGATGTCATGCTACGGAGATGTGCTATAGAGAATACTGCTGGTAAAGGAAGTTTAGCATCAGGAAAGAAAGTAGAAAAAAAGAGAAAATATATCCTTTCATTGCATCTTCTGCCTATTCCTTCTATTATGCCTGTATCTCAACTTGTCTGACTCCTTGGTCTTTGGGTGAGGATTTGACCTAATTTTGATTTGATTTCTAGCTCTTCTGGTTACTAGCTGAATAACTTTGGACAGGCTATTCAATCTCCTTAAGCTCGTAATTTCATTGCCTACAAAACAGGATATTGATACCTATCTGTGCTGGATTGTTTTAGGAAAAAGAAAATGTATAAAATCACCTAATATGCTTAGGATATGGTAGGTGCTTTATGAGAGATTGCTGCTGTTACTGTTGTAGTTAATGTAATTTTTCTTAGCTTCTTTATGACCCAGAAAACTCTCACATACAGAAATATGAAGAAGGAATGATAATCATATTGAAGCTGGAACAATATGACTAATACAATGAAACTCCAATTTGAAAAAAAGTGGTTTATTTTTCTCTAATGTTCCAGATAATTCATGCCTTTTCAAGATACATATCTTTTTCTTACATTCTTTTATCCTTTTTTTTTTTTTTTGAGACAGAGTCTCACTCTCTTGCCTGGGCTAGAGTGCCCTGGCGTCATCCTAGCTCACAGCAACCTCAAACTCCTGGGCTCAAGCGATCCTTCTGCCTCAGCCTCCCAAGTAGCTGGGACTACAGGCATGCGCCACCATGCCCGGCTAATTTTTTTTCTGTATATTTTTAGTTGTCCAATTGATTTCTTTCTAATTTTAGTAGAGGTGGGGTCTCGCTCAGGCTGGTTTCCAACTTCTGAGCTGAAACAATCTGCCCACCTCGGCCTCCCAGAGAGCTGGGGTTAGAGGCGTGAGCCACCGCGCCTGGCAATTTTCTTACATTCTTAAAAATGGAATCTAGAAAGTTTAGTTAGAGACAAAAAGATCATCATAAGAATATGGATTATACATTGACATATTTGAGTTTTATGTAAAAGCTGCAAGGTGTTCTGAGATATATGGAATTCCCATATTGAGTCTTTTTTTTTTTTTTTAACCTAAGAACTCTCAAAACCTCCAAGGTGAGAAAAGCAAAGATCTGGATTTTTGCTTTCTTTGAAATTCTGCTTCATTTCTGACAATGAATATACAAAATTTTAGAGCCTAAACATGAAATTTTCTCTCCCAATTTATTATTAAAAGGTGCTAAGATCTTGCAACTTTAACATAAAATCAAGTTAAAATTCTATTGTATTGTAATAGTCAAAGCTCAAACATCATTTGGTACCCTAGACATGAAGTTAATAATTTCTCTCTTGATATCTATGTATCATTCATTATTAAAGCTAGTAATTTATTTAATTAACAGCTGCTTAAAGAGTTGGTTTTTTTGTGTCTTTTTGATTAATTTTTACTGGAAGTGTAGAAAACTGTAAGATAAAATGACTGTGTTTTGTGTGTTCTCATCCTTAAAATTCTTAATTTCTCTCCAACATATATTTTACCCTCATAATTAGCCATCTAAATTTCTGAGCTCAAGTACGGTTTTATCCATGCTAATAGAAATAAGAATCACCCTTTCTTCTGAATTATTGTCTCTTATTAAATATTATAAGGCATCTAATTAGTTCTCATGTCTACCATTAAAAATACTGCAAAGATATCTTGACAACTAAGCCACTTCATGTGGTTAAAAAATTCTTAACTTGGATGAATTTTGATGTATCTGCAGTCTTAAGTCTTAGATAATGCAACGTGGGTTCCACTCAAGCTGGAACAGATCTTGTACAGGTGCTATTCTATAGAGGGAGTGTGGGTGTTGCTTACCTAGTCTGAACAGAATATGAATTGTAATTTCATTTGGCTCCATCTGGCTCAGGTGGCTTTCCTTAACACTACCTAAAAGAGTTACTTTAATATTGAAAAGGATAGGGCCAAGAGTTATTCACTACCCACAATAAACAATGGATATAAGAAATGTGTCTTATTTCATTCATAAAAATGGCTAAAATTATTCAACCTACATTTGGTATGGAATACTAAGGTAGTATGCTAAATACTTAGCTTAAATTTGAAAACATACTTAGAAAATTAAAATGAAAATATAATGTGGTTTTGATTTGTTTTCAGCTCCTTCCTTTAAGAAACTGTTGACGCCAAGCTACATTTGGGTTCATCTGGTCTTAATACTTTTCTTTCCTTATTCACCTGCTTTGTGTTTCTCACAGGTTCTGCTCTTCTCTGTACCACATTATCCTTTGTTCCAGAATGAGGTTTCTTAGACTTGCACTGTCCAATGTGGTATCCACTAGGCCCATGTGGCTATTTAAATTAGTTAAAATTAAAAATTTAGATCCTTAGTTGCACTAGCCACATTTAAAGTTCTCAATAGCCTTGTGGGGCTGGTGGCTGCATTTTGGATGGGACAAAATTGAACCTATATGTCGTCGTAAAAAGTTCTACAGGACAGTGCTGTTCTAGGCAAATTGTCTTTATGTTAGAACTAAGACACTAATTGCACAATATTTTTAGATTTGTTTTTCCCCCTGAAATCAAAGTGTAGTCTTACCTGCTGCTCTATGGCAGTGCTCTGTGGAATGGTGGAAATTAAGGTTCTTTATTTCCCTCTGTGCAATGTGATTGCTGTCATATAGCTTGCTGTGGCTCATTCAGCAGAACAAGTCTCCCACGCTGGCCAGAAGGATCAAATTTTTGCTTATTACCTATGTCCAAATACAGATTATCTTTTCACTGAAGGACACTTGTGGTAACTGACTTTTTTTTTCTTTTTGGTTAATATTTTCAATATGCAACACTCCAGACAAAAGACCCAAAGTGTTATATCATATTTCTGCTTGTAATTGTGATGAGACAAAGATGGGAGAAATGAAGTTTGCTCTTATATGTGGGATGATGGACACTGTTTTTTCTTAATGCCTCATCACCAGCAATTATAACAAATTATAATAATATACTCAATATACACAAAACATGAATCATATAACATGTCTGTTTAAACATGACCTGGTGGATGTCAGATCACCAGTGATCCATTGAACATATTTTGACAATCACTGCTTTAGAACATCAAATGCCTCAGAAATAATACAATTTTATTTGTGTTTAAAAATATTCTAATGAGTTATATAACTGCCTGCTATGTTTGCAAGTACAATTACTTTATGGGATATATATAAAATTAAGAAGTCTTTCTATTACATGTTTAATACTAAACTTTGCCTTTATGATATATTTTTTTAGTTTCTGCGTCCAAGATTTTTCTAGTTTCTTCTGAATGATCCTGCATGCTTAGTTTCCTCCATTTGATCAGTAGTTGATCAGTAGCTTGTTGGTCAAGCTTTCTTATGTTGGTGTCTTAGAAAATTCTAATGAGCTAAGCATTTCACTGTGAAAGGAAATTGAGGACACTATGCAATAAATGACATTTAAGACATAAAATGGCACCAAGAATAGCTGTGTTCTATTTGTTGTCATTGTAGCCGAGATTGAACTAGAACAAATTCAAGCTGGAATCACTGCCACTTTAGTCCTTAAACTTCAACATGCCACTATATTAACTGTCCTTTCAGGAGGAGACATTTTAGCAGTTTTTACACTGTCAAAGCAATTTTCAGACACATTAGAAGAAAGAGATAACATGATAATGTTTGTAAAATTAAGGTATTTTATTAAAAAGGCCATTATGGAGCAAACTACAATTCTACAAATTCAGATCCACGAAAAGATAATATAAGAGAGTTAAGATAATTTCCTATGTTGAAATTTATTTCTGGCCAAGCAATTCAACCTTTTAGACAGGTGAGCACAACCTTTAAGGTCCTGAAAAATAGTATTAGGGAACTAACAGGATTGAATAAAAATGAGGTTCATGGTTTATTAAGCAGTTAATAATCTTGTCTTGCTTTTGGAAGCAGAAACATAAATTATTTAGAATTTACTATATTAAGATATATTATCCAACAATATTCCCTAAATTAGTTTATCATTTTGGAGGAAAATGTCAATGTTTTCCTGTAAAGAGAGTACTACCTGAATAGGGATGGTACTTACTAAGCATTATGTTCACAAGTTTAAGTAGGTAACCAGAATGATTCCTCCACTAAACATTTTTCTCCAGGCTGTGTACCAGAAGACAATATAAACAAAGTTCTCCCAGGTACCTAAAAGATTTGTTCAAACCCAGTTTACTCCTTTGCTTTCCCTAAATGTGGTTCCTATTAGTTCTAAGTTTTTGCTACAAGCAGTTCCAAGAAACTGTCTTAAAGCCCATTATACTTTTCTAAAGAAGCAATGCTTTTAAAGGGTGTTGCATTTATAAACAAGAGCTAGATAAGTTGTAATAAACAAAAAGATGTAACTTTAATAGGTTCAGCTAAAATTCACTATCATCATCTAAAATAATTATTTTTAAGCCTGTATACTAAGTAAAAAATACTATATCTTTTAATCATATAGAAAGTTTTAATACATTATAAGTTAAATATTCTACTCATAAAATTTGGCATACTTAAAATTTGATTTACCAATAATTTTCTTACCAGAGAATCTAGAAGAATGTCTTCTTTAGGAAGGTTTTGAATTGTTTCTCTGAAATTTCTTTCAAAATGGATCATTTCCAGTTAACCACAATAGCCTCAAAGTGAGGGCCTCTCCCTTTAAAAGCTCTGTGTTTCTGCCTATGCTCAGGAAATTTGGATTTAGAGACGAGAAGGTCTACCATTTTTCCTCCTTTGCTGGCAAAATAATAAACTTCTCTTTCCTTCTCTTCAAACCATTTGTTCTCATTCTTCTGATGCAGACTTGAGGACAAGTGCTAAGCTTTCAGTAACATTAAGAGGTTTGGCCTTTGAAAAGTGATTGAGGCATGAGGGCTCTGCTCAAGGTTGAAGGGAGCATTCTCTTGCCCTTCGGTCCCTTCTGCTGTGTGAGGATGCATCATGTGTTCCCTCCAGAGAATGCAGCAAAAAGGCACCACTCCCCAGACACCAATGCTATCACCTTGATCTTGATCTTTCTAGTCTTCAGAACCATGAGAAATAAATTTTTTGTCTATAAAACAATTGACCATTCCTATGTATTTTCACATATTTATATTATAGGAATCTCCCAAGAATTAAGTTGAGGATGTTTTAATTCATTCATTCGTTCTGCAGTTTAGGAAATTCAGACTCTAAGAGTAATTCACTTAAGACTCACATCTTAACGTATTTTTGATTGCAAGTTATTTTCAAAAAAAGCCCTCTCAATCTAGCATAAGTAAAGAGATAATTTTTACAATGCAACCTCACAGACATTGAAGGCTTGGAAATGAAGTCTATTTGTACCATCTTGTGCCTGGCCTTTCAGACTGTGAGCTGGTTGTCTAAAGTTATTTGGTATAAAGCTTAACCATTCACTTGTTGCAAACATTGCTGCTCTTTAGCAGGAGTTGAGTTGTAAGATGGGATCACTTCCAAATAAAGAAGCGTGCATGTGACTGTTATTGCAAAATGTAGTTTCTACAGAGCAGGACCAGAATGAATACCCAGATCTTTTGATTCCAAATTAAGGCTGCCTTCTACTGTACATATGGAAAATTTAAGGGAGTAATTATTCATTTTAGATGCTTAGAATAATTTCATAGATCCTAGAATTTTAAGTTTTAATCATCCTTTTAAACCAAATATGGGACTTAAATATTTGAAAACTTTAAAGATTTTAGGTGTGAAAGTTTGAATATGGTTTATTTTTTTCTTTGACTTTCTCTCTCTATGTAAATAACATGAATGAAACTTAGGAAGGCTAAATGGAAAACAGATTCCTAAGGGCTGAGAAGAGTCATGGAGTCATACTTCTTTGCTACAGTGATTGTGGCTGAGGCTATGGAGCATGTGTGAAAGTTGGAGAGAAGATGGCAGGGCTATGTGATGATTATGCGTTTATTAACCTCCAAGCTTTAAGCTCTCATGGAAGAACTCCATCAGTCAGCATAGGCTAGAGTATGCTGCAATAACAGCCCTTAAATCCTAGCAGCTTACAAAAATAAAAGTTTATTTCTCATTACTATTGTGATTCAGCTGCAACTCTATTCCACATTTTCTTCAGTTGATTCTCATACTGATCAGTAGTAGAATATTGTTTTATGGCAGAAGAGATGATGAACAATGCATTGGTTTTTAAAACCGGAAATGGCATACATCGCTTCTGCCCTTTGGCCAAGTTAAATCACATAGCTACCGCTGAGTTAAACTGGGTGAGATGTATAATCTTTCTGCAGAGAGGGACATCACAGAGGCTGCCACGGAATATGGCTGAACAGAAATTCAATCCACCACAAGCTCCTGTAACCTCTTCACTTGTTTCCAAGAATCACCAGAGGGAAGGGGACCTGCAATTTTCTGTTATTAGTCAAAAAGTATGTGTCTATGTACATGCACAGTTGGCCCTCCATATCTGTGGGTTTGTGTCTGTGGATTCAACCAACCAGGGATCTAAAATATTTTTTAAAAATCTATACTGAACATGTACAAACTTTTTTCTTGTCATTATTCCCTAAACAATATTGTATAGCAACTATGTATATAGCATTGACATTTTATTAGGTATTATAATTTGGAGATGATTTAAAGTGTATGGAAGGATGTGCATAGGTGATATGCAAATACTATATATACCATTTTATAAAAGGGACTTTTGAGCATCCTTGGATTTCGGAATACATGAGGAATCCTCGAACCAAGTGCCCATGAATACTGAGAGACAACTGTGTGTATATGTACATATGCATGTATACATATGTATATCATATATATATACACATGCATACACAGATACACATTTAACAGCTATCTTTTATTGAATTGCAACTCTACATTAGTCATTACTATATAGTTCATATATATTATTTTACTTAGACTTTGCAACAAGCTGAATTAGATGTTAATATGCTTCTTCAAGATAAGAAATTTAAGAATGTGAAGTATAAGCATTGCTTCCAACCAAAGTCCATAGGATAAGTAGGAGGTACCATATATGTTAGGGAAGTGCACAGTCTCTAGAACAAGCTGTCTGTGTTTGAATCTGAGCTTTGCCACTTTCTAGTTATGTACCCTTGGTCAGGTTATGTAATTCTCTGTTTTAGTTTTCCTCTCAGCACAATATGGGTCATAATCATGTCTTTGTTACAAAGTTTTTGTAAGAGTTACTGCATATGAAGTTTTTATCACTGAACCTGGTGTATAGTAATTGCTCAATATATGATGTTAGCTATCACTCAAACCCAAACATGTCAATTATTTCCCTCTGGTAGATCATACTGCTCTTGAGAAGTGAAATGGCAGCAATGACTTAGGCCTTAGTTGTGTAGATGGAGCTGTGAAATTTGAGAATAGAAGTTTCCCATTTTACATCACAGGAGATGATACTCAGGCTCTTTCAAATGGAGGCATAAAGTAATAAAAGTAGTATAAGATGTAGTATAACACTTTGAGAACATATGTTGCTATAATGAAATAATGAAGAAGAAACAGTGAAAACTGCAAATGGAGGATTAAAGCTCAATGTTACTATAAGACACATCTGTCAAGATTGCAGTACAACTTTGATGAGCCCATTTATCACAAACAAATCCTCATCTGGAAGGGATTGCTGATGGTTGATATATCATTCCACTGAAGCACTTTGTTTCATAATAAACTGATAGAAGGGTATGTGAATCTGATCTTTTGTTTGGAAACAAGACAGCAATATAGTGGTTTTATCTGTGGTCAGCCTACAGATGTCCAGAAATCTCCTGTGTTCAAAATAGTCATGGTAACTCACCTCTGTGGAGGACTTAATAGGCACTGAGTTGATCACGTGTTTACTCTTTTAATCCTCCCATCAGTCCCATGGCTAGCACCTCCATTTTACATATAAAGAAACTGAGATACAGAGAAGTTAAGAAATTTGTCTAAGATCGTATATCTGATATGTGATCGTGACTGAAATGAGATTCATAGTAGAATTGTTCTGTCTCCAGAGCCCATGTCTAGCCATACTTTAATAGTGTGTGTAAATTTTTAATCTTTCAAAAACTCTGAGAAACAACATATTTATTATCGTTGTTGTTGCATAAACTATTTTAAATGTCTTTTTGTTTGGGCTGAAATTACAACACATTCTTATGAAATAAGGGTCCAAAGGGAAAAGAACAAATTCACAGTCTTTGGTGGAGAACTCTAAGATGAAACGGATATTTAAAGCAGAACTTAGAAACTGACATACATATGGACTGAATTCAGTTTATTGTGGTGTTAGTTTACACCAAACATGGTTTAGAAAAAAAAAGTAAAAACTTAAGTTGGATACCTTTGGTCAAGATATGCATTTGCCAGCACATCTTGTTCCCATCTACCTACTTCATCCTCACTGCAGGTGGAGTGCTTGGTCTAAAGATAAGGCTCCATGTTAGTTTCCTAAGGTCTTTGTTGCTGTTAATGTTTCATTCAAACTCTAGCACTTCTTTTATCCTATTTTTGTCTACCTATACTTCCTTGAGCCAATACAGCTTTAAAAACTGTATGTAGAACCAGTCCTTGAGGTTAGGAAGGATGATATTCACTGCCTTTATGGCATTCGATGTGATGAGCCAGTTATTATCATGACCAGTTAATTTATTTAATAGTGGTTGGTCTTGGGTTCTGCAAAAGGATACCCTATAAAAGGGCGTTAGAATTCTAAAGGTTGAAGCCAGATGATGAATTCTCACATTCTCTCAAGGAAATGCTCCTGCTGGACCTTGTTCATCACCAAAGTAATTTAGTAAAATGTAAACACAGCCTTAAAACTCATAAAATGAGACTTTTATGTAAAAGTCAAGAGACTTCGATGGCTTTTATTGCATTCATCACCAAGCATTTTGAACATTGTTGCCACTCGTACACATTATCACTCATTGGGAGGAGGTAAACTACAGGCGTTAACACGAAATACATGCTTCACTGCCATAGGTCTGGTACGTAAAGGAGTTGCTGAAAAATGCTCTGATTATGCTGTAAGATAATTAGTTTCTAGTGGCAGCATGTTTAAGCTGTGACTTTATTATAGAAATGTTACTATTTCATAGCCTTATGGAAGATGTATTTTCAAGAAAGGTGTTGAGGTAAATACCGAATAATTGCAGTTTTGAAGAAAGTTTAAGTCAGTTCTATAGCACAACTCATGTGATTCTTCAGTTGAGTGTTGTTAGGTGGCACAGCGATGGCATGTTAAGGTACAGTTGAGAGGCGAAGTGGGACTACGGGCAAAGACCGAATACCTGTGTTACCTGAGACTGAATCCTGGCTCAGCCACTGCTTGATGTTGGTCTCTGTGCTTCATTTCTTCAGCTGCAAATGAGGTTAATAACAGCATCTCTCCTCATGCAGTTGTGAAGTTAGCATCAGTTAATGTGTGGGAAATGCTTAGAACAATGCCACACTCTTACATGTTAAGCAGCTATGAGTGTTAGCCTTTATCATTAACATTATTCTCATCGAGAACATCCTCGATTCTTCTATACCAGAAAAAATGTAAATAATACAAGTAGCCATACAATAGAAAATAATTTGTTTTCAGAGTTCTCATACTGAAGACTCTTTAGGGAAACATTATAGTGCTTGAGAAGGAGCTTACATTCAGCAAGTCCTGGCTATTCATGATGAAGTCTGAGCCTCTCCACACTGAGGCTAACGTTTGTTCCTGTGGGGAACATTCCTGTCCATCACATTCAAGGAATGTTCAACTATAGAAGCACTCTGAACCCTGAACCTTGTAGAAATGGATTGAGTCCTCTTTATTTTTCTATCATAATTAGCCTTTCAGAAGTAACATTTGATAGCAAAATACTCTCTAGTTGTTTTGAAAAATGAAGAATAAATGTAGATATTTTCACTCCACACACGTCCTGGACCATTGATACATTAGTTGTTCCACACTGAAACAGAGTTGGTGTCATCACTGTAGATTGAGGGTAGATCTGAAAAGAGTTAATGCTCATAAAATTTTGCAGGTGCTTGCTTTTTTTATTAGTAAGCATCACCTCAAGTTTATACCAGGTCTATTACGTAATTTGTGCATCCTGAAGTTGGTGATTGCATTTTCTTACAAGATTTTAGATGGATGTTAAGACAATGAGAAGGCTGATACCTCTGAAGATTGACAATGGTCATTACACATTTCTGCAAACTTGCCAGCTTCCTGTATCACTATAATTCTCTTAGACCCCCGCAATGCACTGTAGCTTGTTGTGGGAGGGATCCATGAGACTCTTTTTCTCTGGGCCCAGGAGGCAAGAGGGTGGGGTCAAATGCTGTTAAATAAGGTAGAAATAGAGAATAAGCTGGAGGTTTCTGGTTTATGTATTCAGTGGAGGAAGTAAAACATTTCAGGCCAAAGTTAGTTTTACTCTGGTTCTTCCGTAGCAAAAATCTAAGAGGTCTGCATGATAGAAATTTAAAAAGTTCTATTTTCACCACCTCCTCCAGCTCTTTATAGACTCCTTATAGAAACAAGGAGCTCATTAAAATTACTCACATTATCCTTTTTATTCTCCATCTGCATCCTTTGAGTAGAGGAGGTGAGAAAAGCCAGGAAAGCCATGAAAATAACCACTATTAGCTCAAATCTTGCATTAATACACATTTAAAACAAACTTAGAATGTTCTTTACCTATTTATTATTACAGTTGGAATTTGTGAAGGAGTATGGATATTTGTTTCAAGTAGATTTTTTGATGTCTTAGTTGAGTTTGTGTGGGACATTGTTAACTGCGGATAGGAAAGTGTAAGCTGTGGTAACTTTGCAATGCTCATCCAAAGTAGACGGTTGAATTTTTAGAGTAGTTACTGTTTGTGCTGCAATTATTTGAACATCATTACTTATGAACTTATTCCTTAATAATTTGTTTCCGGCCTGTTTCTTCTTGCATCCAGCAAGATATTTGGAAGAAACCTTGTTAGTGTACCATGGAGCAAATAACATGCCTTTGACTTGTTTTATATTCCCTATAATACATAGCAGTACTGGGCACTTACTAGGTAATCAGTAAGTACTTGATTAATCAATTATACTTTTCTAATTTTTTTTTATAGGGGAGTAGAGATAACTGTTACTTTACATTTAATCCTCAAAGAACTGATTATTTCATTAGTTCCCCCATGGTAAATGGGTTAGAATCTGCACTTGTTGTTTGAGTTTAAACATTTTCTTGTGATTACTAGTCATTTGAAATTTAGAAAGAATTAGACCATGTCTTTCCTTATAGATATGCGGTTGTTTATCTCAATAGAGGCAGTATCCAGTGGTGGCTAAGAGCATGGGCTAATCCTTCTCCTATTTACTTCTTGTGTGACCTTGGAGGTTTTAGTGCTACCAACCTGTTAACAGGAGAATTAAAAAGATATAAATAACTTAAAAAAGAGCCTGGCACATCATAAGGGCCATATTAGTGTTAGCTTTTAAAATATTTTTAAACATGAATTTGTGATAGTCCTTTACTTTTAGAACTATGGAAATATTTGAAATTTGACAAGCTGTCTAGAAATGCAACTCTTATTTTATTTAGAATAGTTTGGAGCCTTTTATACTGGGTTTATTTTCCATGACGTTGGACTCCTTTCTTTATCATAACCCTTTTCTCTTAAAGATTTTATTCTCAGGAAAGACATTAATCTTTCTGCTAGAAGAGACAGGCTAAATTACAAACAAAATACTTCTCATTTTCATGAGGTCTTCTCACCTCTATATTGAATTTAGGTAGTCTCTAATGGGTTGATATGACCCTTTTTAATATTAAAGTTTAGCCAATTCAGACTTTAAGATCATATATCTTTTGATGAAAAGGGAATTTGGGGTTTATTTTTTTTAGCTAAAACAATTTATTTTATATAGGAAGAACACTGTAACTTGCTCTTTTCCTTGTTGAGTACTTTTAGACTATTACATCTTTAGTTTTGATATTGCAGGATTATAAAAGAATTCTTTAGCAAATTTGATAACATTAAAGCAAGCACTACAGAATACATTACCTTCTAAGAGTCTACAAACCATTAGCTATTTTAAAAATTAATCCCATTGGTTAAAAAAGTAACATTTTAAATTTCCATTGGATCTATACAGATTTACATGACTTGGTTCTCATAGCCTCATGTTTTTGAAATGTCTGTATTTGGGTCCATTATGAGGATGTGGGTTTGTAAGTCCTCTCTTTTTAACTCCAGGGAAAAATGGCCTAACTTTACAACTCATCAACAATTCGAAGTTATCAATTAGCTGTCACTGTTTGCTATTTCAGAACTCAAATAACCTCTAAATTTCAACTCTAAATCTCAATAGATTTCCTTCTAACCACATCTGAATCATGGTGCACTGTTGTAAAGAGCTGAATTAAATCAACGAGATACTATTTCTGACTCATTGTCAAAATGAAAATTCCAGTGGATCAATTAGGGAACATATTTTTTTAAAAAAGGCTCTAATCCTAGATAGGGCTTATAAACCACAAAAGCATTTCTATATATTTATGTACAGATTTGATCTGTAACTCAGATGGTGCCCCTAATCTTTGCCATTGTGATGCTGGAGAACAATTTTCAGTGAACTATGGTCTGTTTTTAAATGGGCCACTCATGAATATTCATTGCTTAATGTAAGCAGGAAATACACCGTATTTAGAGTGTGCATTTTGTTCTTGAAAGATATGTCTCAACATCAGAGACTGTAATGGGTGAAATAAGTTTACCTTGCTTGCTTACAGTAATCTGTGTTGCTTATTGCCTATTTGGAGTAAATCACCTCAATGGGAATTTTAGATTACATATAATCCAAATTAGAAAAAAGATCCTGTGTTCTATGATAGTATTTACTAAAAACTCTTTAAATACATTAACAATCCAATCATCCAATCAGATTTTTAAGTATTTAAGTTGAAATAGAACTTATCCAGGAACAAACTTATTAGGTAAAATGCAGGACACCATTGGCTTGATTCCATATCATTCTCTTTGCGCTTCAAAGGTGGTACTATAACTATTAATAATTGCTTTTGCCCAGGTGAGCTCTGATTTTATTTAATGACTTTTTATAATAGACTGTCAAAACTAAAATATACAAATGAATGATGCTTTAAAATAATCATTATGTAAGAGGTTACAACCTTATTCAATAAATGTTGCTACTCTTCCAAACATTTTTGTCACTTTTGTTTTGGAGTTGCATTGAGATTTAGAGTCATACAGGTTAACACTATAGAATTAATTTTTTACTAAATGCAGTGTTACCCAAATTGATTATCAGTCTCATTCACTAACTGTTATCTGAATGACTTGGCTGTACCCAAAAATTTATCTTCAAATAATGAAGATACTCATGCAACAGTGAGGCAGATTCTATAGTTCTGATTTGGAGCCATACTTAGCGCTGACTTTGGAGGCTTTTATAAATATAAACAGCTTTGCCACTGCAAAAGGAGGCAAACATTGAAAAGAAGGGTTGAAGTTTGCTGTTTGCTGGATAGGGTGGAATAAGGGGAGACTGCATTGGTACTTACTCTCATCCTAGTCCTCATTGTATCTGCTTTCTTTCCTTCAAGTATGTCTTCATGCTATTTCTTAAACTGTCAGAATTGGTTTCAGGGCTCCTAATGAAATACCAGCTTTGGGGTGGTGATTTGGGTAGTCAAAATGATCCTTTCTACCACATGGAACTTTTTTAGGTGTGAGTAATTGACTATAGGAAGATATGGAATATAAAGTTAAATTATCTTTTCCCGAATGTTTGTGTGATTAAACAGTTAAATAAACAAAACAACTAAACAAATATTTATTAAATGCCAAATCTTCCTGGTCCTTGTTGAAAACTCTTTTAATCTAGGAATCCTCTTTCTCTTCATATAATAAATTTGAAGATTTGTTGGAGATGTGAACATATAAATCACAATAAAAGAGCTGAATAATAATTATGCCAGAAATATCAGAGAATATTTTATGATTTATTGATCATACATTACACTTTTTTATCCTGGTTGTCAAAGCATGTGCATGTACATGATATTACTTGCTTGTCATGATAACCAGGGACACAGACTAAATGTTATAATTCTCATTAAATAATGAGAAATAGGCCACAAATTAGGGGACTTGTGGAAGGTTGTAATTACTAAATATAGTGTCAGGGATAAAATCAAGATCACTGAAAAAATAAATAAATCCTAGGATCCAAACTGACATGTCTAAAAAAGTTTTTAAAATTTGGAATATAAGGTGGATCCTGAAGAAGATATAGGTAGGACATTCTGGAAAACTATGAAAACAAGAAAGGTCAGACAGTATTCTAGACTATAACAGAGCAGTTGAGTTTTGCTGGATCTGAAGCTTTATATGGGAGTTTCTCATAGAGAATTCTTAGAAAGGTTGTTCAGGGACAGGTCAGTGATTTTTCACCTGGGGGTGATTTTGTCCCTGAAGTGACATTTGGCAATGTCTGGAGACATTTTTAGTTGTCACAACTGGGGGGTGGGAGGTAGTGTGACTAACTGGCTTCTAGTTGGTAGGGGACACCATGTTCCTAAACAACATTGGATGTGCAGATCAGTCTAGCACAACAAAGAATTATCTGGCCAAAAATGTTAATAATGTTGAGGTTGACAAACCCTGGTCTAGATTAAGGAGGGCTGAAAATGTAGATGCAAAGAGTTAAAACTTAACCCTATATACATAAAGAAGCCACTGAATTCTTAGTTTTGTTTTAAAGGGGGAAGTGGCTGTGTCCAATAGAATTAGGCTAGAGATGGTTATCTATAAAATAGATTTGATTTTATAAGTTCCTTAACAAAAATAAAACTCCAAAATGTTACCTATGCATGTGGGGAACTTCCAAATCATTTCGTGACAAATTTTTCAGGAACATCTTGCAGGGAAGAGGTCGGTTTTGACAGGTACTGAAACCTTATAGCCAAATCCTTGCTAGGGGTGTGAGTGAGATAATGAGAATTCAGCTGTCAAAAAGATGGAATTGAACAGCAAATGAAAGTTTCTTTCACCTAAATGACCTGGGAGGCCTCCTGTTGCGTGCGGCGAGCTGAAGGGGCGCACTCAGGCTGCCCATTCCTGTAAGTCACTGAGATGGTTTACAGCAAGGGCAGTCTGTGTGGATGTGATCGACGTTCTCCAAAGCATCAACAGAACATTTATCACCAAGATGAGATGTGAATGCTGCCAGAGGTCGTGGGAATCTTGGATTTATCCGACTATTCTCAATTCTAAATGGCTTCAACAGGTGAGTTTTCACACCCCCAACTCCATTTTTAACCTTCAGCTGCATAAGATTTCAAGTCTATGAGCTACACGTGATGAAATTTAGAAGTGAGCATCTGCTACTTTTGTCATCATCTCCTCCTAATTGCTTCCCCAGCTTTTTACTTTTCCCCTTTTAATGCTTGTTTTCACTCTCCCATTGAACTTCTTATAATAAAAAAGTTGGTTCTTGCTTGCTGTTATGTGTATTCTCTGTAAGACATGCTTGTGTAAGAAATATTATACACTCGCAGCGTGAGGTGTCTGTTGCTTTGGTGGGGTAGTAAGAAGTGAAAAATAAGTGCCAGGTTATCATTTATGGTGTGCTTGGTACTAGGACTAATAAATGTATTGATGTGCCTAAGCAATGCCTAGCTGGGAAGAATATGATTAACATGATGCAAACTTCTCTTAATCAAAAACCTGTAGCTTTTCTGTTATCTGGGATGAGCTACCATTTGCTCTAAGCAAAAGCACACATTTCCAACACCAGTAAACTACCTTGAGGGCCAAGAAAATATCAAACCTGATAGATTGCTTTAAAGTAACTCAATTCTGAAAGGACAGTCTGCAATTTTTTTTTTATTTTTCAAAATCATATGGCAAAGAGCATCTGTGTCCTGAGGCATATTCATTAGCTCCAGTTCTAAAGGGATCATCATCTTTTATTAATAATCTTGGTTTTCTGTGGCTCTCTTTCAAGCCTGGCCAGATGCATCCTCTGGACCAATGCTCATTTGCAGGCGGATGTAAACCTATTTCTAGTTTGTTGTGTTTACCCAGAGTCTTTAAGGGAAAAGAATGTGACTGTTATTCAGGACGATATTTAAACCTCTTCGATTGGAGCTTTACTCAAGAAAACCACAAATGCAGTTGGATGATAACTTAGAAAATCATGGAGTGTAGTGGGTGACCCATTTTATTGATTTGCTGCATCAACTCAGAAGAAATATATTATAAATGCCAAACATTAAATATGAGATAATGCAGAGTTAAAACTAAATTTAGCTATTAGAATGAGGATGCTTCCTGAATTTTATCAGTTACTTTTATTTTTTATTGAATATATAGCTGTAGTTACTAAATATCCTTTAAATGTAAGCATAAGGTACTGGTTGAATGTCTGCCTTTATGTTAATAGTATGGCCATGACATGTCCCTCATGTTCTGAACATATACATGTTAGTACATATACCCAGAATTTTATGGTTAGTTTGAAATTTTGTTTGCTCTTTATTTTCTAATTTTCTAGTTCAGTATATTTAAGTTAATGTTTTAAATAAAAAACAATTGTAACCAGTTAGAAATTTTTAGGCCCATAATTACCTGGCAAACTTAAGGGAGTTATATACATTGTATAACCAGTTTTGAGAAGATGATTCCTATTTTGAATATGGTTTAAAAACTACATCTTGATTTGGGAAATGTGGGTTTGCTATAAGGAAAATTATCACAAAAGGAAGTAAAACGTGCCTAGGAAAAATCTTAAATTATCTAGGGGCCTGGAATCATTTCAACATTTGTTGAAACATTGAAGAGTTTTGTCTGAATTTTATGGTTAGTAAGTGTGATGATAAAATAAAAGAACTTTATGTAGCACTCAGGTCATATTAAATTCATTTAATGTGCTTGGTTACTGAATTCCTTGGCTTCTGTGAGCTTCGGAAACTTTTCTGCTATATAGCACTGAAAATGTTGAAAATAATAGTTGTGGTAATTTCTATAAAAAGTTAGGCATTTGAACCTTGAACTTGAAAGCAGTCTCCAATTATCAAATAATGTTCTTCCTGCTTAATTTATGCTTATGGGCCCTTCTTCAGAAAAGGAAATAGACAATATAGTATATACTATGTTTTTTTGTTGTTGTTGTTGCTATTTAGATTTTGAGTTCTAAGATCTGGAATCCTAGAAGAGATCAATATACTTACATTGCATTGGCCTATATGGTTTAAACAGTAATAAAATCATCCAGGGCTATTAAATAACATTGCTATCTACACAGTCATCTTTGTGTCTTGTAAGATGCATTAAATGAACACAAAAATTTAGTCAATTTATTCCTGCTGAGACATAACTCCATTATACATTGAAATTCAAATCGTCAATATTTCATGTTTAAGTAAAATTGTCTTCCATAAATAAGTCTTTCCTATCTAATCCCTTGCTAAATAATGTTTGAATGTTTGCTGAAGTTTAAGTCAGCTTGAATGAAAAGCTTTACCCTTAGACTGGCTTGATTTATCTTTGAAATACACTAAGCGTTTTTTGCTGAGAGAATATACTACTGGGTGTACCAAAAGTCTCCATACAAAGGAAAAATTTTGTAAAATTTTGTCGTGAATATTTTTTAAATAAAGATACATTTAGCTACACTTTCCCATTTTCCCTTTGTATGGCAAGTTTGGTACATCCTGTATTTTCTTCCCATGTATTCGGTTGTCTAAATCAGTTTGTGTAAAAGAATCATAAAGTTATAACTCCTACTGATGGTAATACCACAGGTATCAGAAAAGTGGAGCTTTGGTCAAAAATAATTGTTTATATAAATTTCAACACACTCTGGTGGGACATAGTAGATACTCAATAAAAAATATTTTGGCATATTTTAATTGCACTTTAATATTGCCAAGTTTAATCCCTGTTGCCTTTTTCTGTTTGACTTCACCTAAGATCATATTTGTAATATTTCTTTCCCCATGGCCAACCAACAACTGGAGTTGACCAACGTCACTTTTCATAGGGATGGCTGTGTTCATTTTCTATTGTTGCCATAACAAATTACCACAAATTTAGTGACGTAAAACAGGACCCAATTATAAGCTCAAAAATCCAGGTCCAGGATGGCTCAGCTAGGTTCTCTCCTTAGAATCTCTGAAGGCTGAAATCACAATGTTAGGGCAGCTGTGTTCTTTTCCAGAAACTTGAGATGAATTCATTCCCAAGCTCATTCTTTTTTTTTTTTTTTTTTTTTTGAGACAAAGTCGCACATTGTTGCCCTGGCTAGAGTGAGTGCTGTGGCGTCAGCCTAGCTCACAGCAACCTCACACTCCTGGGCTCAAGCAATCCTCCTGCCTCAGCCTCCCAGGTAGCTGGGACTACAGGCATGCGCCACCATGCCTGGCTAATTTTTTCTATATATTTTCAGCTGTCCAATTAATTTCTTTCTATTTTTGGTAGAGAGGGGGTCTCACTCTTGCTCAGGCTGATCTTGAACTCCTGAACTCAAACAATCCACCCGCCTCGGCCTCCCAGAGTGCTAGGATTACAGGTGTGAGTCACCGCATCCGGCCTAGGAATTAGAGATTTTTAATCTTGTTTTTCTATCAGTAATAGAAACGAAAACAAAAATTTTGTTATCTGTCTATTTTGCTTACTTCATAGATTCAGCAAATTAGCATTAAAATTTTTTAGCCATTTCTTTAAAAGAATGTTTTGGCTTTTGCTCTAATGCTGAATTCCCAGGGTGGGAGTTTCCTTACATGGAGATAAAATCTGCCACCCAGTAACATGCTTCCACCGGTCCCAGTTCTTTCCTTCCTCAGCACCGACACTCTCAGTCCTTCTGCAGCTTCTCACATGAGGTGGTTTCCAGGTGCCTCACAGTACAGCGAGTGGCTAAAAGCTCGGGTTCTGGCTTCAGGGCCCATTACATGACCTTTGGCGACTCGAGCTTTCTAATTCTCAACTTGCTCAAAGGTAAAATACTTTGAGGATTAAAAGTAACAATCCATGTAATGTGCTTAGCACAGGACTTGATAGGTGTTTTTTAAAAAAATTACATTTTATTACTATTATTAATCCCAGCCACCCTCTGAACACACTCTAGGTCATCAATGTGCCTCTTAAAATTCAGTCCCCAAATTCAGACAAAATATTTCAGATGTAAGCCATGTGTTCAGTAATTAATGAATTTGATTAATGTTCCCCTAAGGCTTGGCAGAAGAGAACAGCTCTTTCAATACAATAAACAAACCATATGCATAAATAGCATCAGTAGATTCAGATGTGTAAATACAGACATAATTTTTCTAACCTTTGAGCAAGTTACTTTAAGGATTTGTTTCCTAAAGTGATATAAGACTATGTGGCTTAGCTAATACTTATAAAGCCACAAGGGTTCTTACACCAAATGTAAGCAAAAGACTTGCTCACACCACCAAGGCCCTTCCCTCTCTCTAGCAGTAGGTGTTCACCAGCAACAAAATTGAGTGCTGGGACACAGAAGAGGCAATACTGGGAGGCAGGAGTCTGTAATCTCATTATCAATAGCCAGTATATTGTAACCATAGTGGCCTACTGTTTTAATATTGCAGCACACTAGGCTGTTTTACAAATGCATTGTCTTTGGCCTGGAATTACCTATCGGAAAAAATCATAGGTCCTGCTATTATTATGATGCTATGTTATGGACTAAAACCTTTTTCTTTACTTAGGTAGGAGTCCAAACAAACAAAAATCAATAGCTACCCTATTTCCTACTTCCCTTCTTCCATTAACTCTGGAAAAGGAAATAGATGCCTTCTCGTATCTTCATAGAGCCTCCCGCACATACATGGATGGATGAAAGGACAGACTACATAGCTGGATGCTTAGATGTATATAGAAAGATAAAGGGGTAGATAGAGAGAAGAATACGATAGATCAGTAGGTGATAGATAGATGATAGATAGATAGATAGATATCTAGATAGACAGACAGTGGATGCTATCACAGAAAGCATCTCAGGCTGGGTATCACAATATTTGAATTCCAGTCTTGACTCTGCCATTAAGTTGCTCATGATTTCACTTAGTCCGTTAACCTCCCTCCGCTGTTGCAGTACAATTGAGGTATCTCCATCCAGCAAATTGGGCCATATTAGTAGGTCTTGAACTCTTAAGAGGTAGCTGTGCAAATCCATTATCATTGCCCTGCTTGCCACCATTCCTCCCTGTCGATGGCTAGCCAGGACTCTCAGCGTGCTGTGGGAAGGTGTGCTATTTCTACCCACACCTTCCAACCACACTCTCAGAAGTGCCCATGTTGCTGGGAAATGAGAAGTGATTTGGGGTATCTGAGACCAAATGGCATCTTGGTTCCGTCGAGCTAAATTCTGTTTCACCGCACATAAAGATAGCCTCCTAAATTTTGTCCTTCATAATATACCCCTTATGAACATAATCTTTTGTGTAAATAACTAATTTTTCTAAAAGCTGAGGAGTAGGCCTTGTTTTGCAGCTACCTGGTTTTCTTTAGCCCAACCCAATCAAAGGTGCTCAAATCTTAGGCAAAATGATGACGTGAAAATTTACCTATAGTTCTAGCCTTCCCTTTTTGTGCTATATCTTCCCGCAATGAAAAGAGCCCATGTCACTTTTAACCCCCAATTCTCTATAAAATAAAAGGAGGTACACATTATAAAATCCTACATCATTACAGCAGGAAGGGGCTTAGGGATTTTGCTGAAGAGTCTGTTGTCAACTCAGCTGCACCACCACCCTCTTCTAGCCAGGAACTCCATTTCCCAGGATCTCCTTCCACGTGGTCCCGGTCAGAATCAGCATCTCTTCCAGTAAGAGACACTCCTGTGAGAATTGAAAGGTTGAAGAGGAGAGGCCTTAATTCTCAGGATGCAGTTACAGCCAGAAGCATGGGTATATGTGAGGTTCTAAGCAGCTTGCAAGTGAAAATTTAAAGAATTGTGTCATTTGACACCATACTGAGATAGAGGGCAGGAGCTTTCCAGAGGTTCTTAAAATTTGCAGTGGCTTTCAGGTGCACTCTAGTGAATCACCTGCTTTAGTATGGCCAGCTACGATCATTGCTGGTGGCTTCCCTGGTCTTGGTTCCCCCAACTTTTCCAATACTTGGTTATGACTCTAATTTTCTGCATTAGAACCCTTTATACTTGAAAAGCATGAAGTGGCTTCTGTTTTCCTGACCGAACCCATACTGCGTAGACATCACCTGATTCAACTTCCGCACTGGGTATGTAGGTCCCCTTTATGACATACCTGATAAGTTGGCATTCAACCTGCTCTTAAACACTTAAAGAAATGTGGAAATCTGCTAGCTTCCAAAACTGTCCATTACATCATAGAACTGCCCAAATTTTTGAAAAGCAGTATCAGAGTATAGAGTAGAATGACATGGCTGGGTTTTTTTTTTTGTTTTCTTTTTTTTGTTTTTTTTTTTTTGAGACAGAGTCTTGCTCTGTTGCCTGGGCTAGAGTGCCGTGGCGTCATCCTAGCTCACAGCAACCTCAAACTCCTGGGCTCAAGCAATCCTTCTGCCTCAGCCTCCCGAATAGCTGGGACTACAGACATGCGTCACCATGCCCGACTAATTTTTATATATATATTTTTAGTTGTCCAGATCATTTCTTTCTATTTTTTAGTAGAGACAGGGTCTCGCTCTTGCTCAGACTGATCTCGAACTCCTGATCTTGAGCTATCCACCTGCCTCGGCCTCCCAGAGTGCTAGGATTACAGACATGAGCCACCTTGCCCAGCCTGACATGGCTGTTTTTTAATTAGAAAAGCCTGGCTTTACATCCCATGTTTGCCTCTTAGGGATGGTTGGCAAGATGCTTAACATCTTAGCCTCAGTTTTCTTTTCTGTGAAGTGAGGAGAATAATTCTACTTATTTTTCAGGGTTGTTATAAGTATTAATTGAGATGAAATTTATAAACCATCTTTTCCTTAGACTAACCACAAATCAGCATCCATATAACTTTCACCATTTGAGCTTAATTCTGTCCTCTGGAACATGCAGATGGGGCCACAGCTGGCCCATAGAGCACCTTTGGGAGAACGAGAGAAAGGCACACCCTTTGAGCTGACTCCACCTGCATCAGGGCATACGGCTGAGGGGGCAGAGCAAGACCTGGATTTTGGCCCCTACTTGCCCCTCTTCTGAGCACCTTCGAGGACAGTTTGAACAACCATCCACTGTGTCACTGTGAGCAGATTAAATATAATCTGTCATGAAAATCTCTCATGTATTATAAGACTTCTCAACCCCCAACTCCCCTTTTTTCCCCTCTCCAGACCGAACATTATCAGTTGGACACGAGGACGGCTCCATGGTGAAATAATAGTATATTCTTCATTAATGAATGATTCCAGAGGATGAAGAACGGAAAGACTAATTACACCAACTTGGACACGAGGACTGCTCCATGGTGAAATAATAGTATATTCTTCATTAATGAATGATTCCAGAGGATGAAGAACGGAAAGACTAATTACACCAACTAAAAGTCATTCACATCAAGGTACCACCTTAATTGTGCATTTGCGTATTTAAACGTTATTGTGGAGGTTTATCCTCTTGTTAAAGATCGTTGGACATTAGTGAGAATGAGGGGAAGGCTGTGTGTGTGCCTCCTGCTGGGGAC
The DNA here is from genome assembly GCA_963575035.1 of Avahi laniger. Classification (NCBI taxonomy): domain Eukaryota; kingdom Metazoa; phylum Chordata; class Mammalia; order Primates; family Indriidae; genus Avahi; species Avahi laniger. Next base: position 43,053 of record CAUYSK010071307.1, read on the forward strand.
GAGAAGGGGAAGGTGTGTGCAATCCTAACTTGGCCTGCCCAGCTACACCTAAGGGCCTCTCTTGAGTCACTCTTTAGGGCACTGGCCAGGGGAGGGCGGGGCCCAAGATTGATTCTACTTCCCCTCCAGGCAGAGGACCCACTCCTAATATTTGCGGGGCCCAAAGCAAGAGAACAAATGGAGGCCTATAGATCATATGTCTAAATATTTAGAAGTTATAAATAAAGCTAAAAACTGTTAAATAAAATATATTCTGTCTCTTACCATGACAAATATTCATAATGACAAAATTGAGAAAATGTGTGTAAAATTACGTTTTCATGTGACTGACAGTCAGCAAAATATCAAAGATGACTGAATTAATTATTGTGCATGTCTGGGTGCTCTGTTGATGAGCTAGTGACACTTGGATGCGTAATAAAGACATACATAATTCATTGACTATTATATATTTATTACATAAAATTAATTTGTCTTGCCTTCATTTCAGCAAAATCACTAATTGTATTGGTATAACCAAGATTTCCATATGTGTTCTATTAACATTAAAACAATTAGCCAATATTTTTTAAATCATTGTAGTTTTATATATTTAATTCATTTCAACTTGGAGAAACTCCACTCTGCAGAAGCAACTGGAACTGTTGATAAAATTCTTAAACTAATATTGAAATTAGAAAATGAACTTAGAATATTAGAATGTGGATTTAACAAATATTCATAAACTATAATGAAGTCACATGTGACAAAGTAGCATTATTGCAGAAAATATAAACTATTTTAATGTCAAATGCATTGCTATCATTTTATCATAAATATGTTACAGGAATATCTTTTAAAGGAATATCTAGATACATAAAGTATTTCTTACATTTTTATTTTAAATTTTCTGATGTTGGATTATTATAAAGGAAATAAAAACTACCGGGGCATTAATTAACTTGAAAATCTTTCTTCAGTTAAGACTATAACCTGATCTACAATGGCCAGAAACATGGTCTCCATTAAAACTACAAATTATGGGAAATTATTTATACATGAATGATCTCCTTGATAGGTAAACATTTTCATTTCCTTGCTCTAATGCTTTTATATTAATATTTTGTTGGAGTATTACTTTTGTTACATATTTTGCAACAAATGTTTTGCAATTTATTTTGATCTAGAAAATTTTGCTAAAATTTTGAGAAATAATTTTTAGTCCTTCTAAAAGTGAAGTAGCCAAATTTAAATGTTTGAAATTTTTTATTAATTTCTGGTAATATTCTTAGCAACAAACAATAGTTCATTTCAAATAACTATGAATAGCATGAATTTAAAATTAATTTTTCTACAAAGATCTGACTCATGTTTCACTTGAGATTCTTCTGTTGCTTCAGTTAACTCTTGTTGTGCATCCTATGTATTATCTAAATTAAATTCAATTGCTTTAACAGCATTTAAGCAGCATATTCATCAAGTGTCCAAGACTGATTTTAAGGTCACCGCCTCATTTCATCAAAGTAGTTCGTCTTTGGGAAGATTCAGAAAATATTTTATGTAATCTTTGAATTGTTATGTAATATCTCTCTTTTTTTTTTTTTTTTTTTGAGACAGAGTCTCACTCTCTTGCCTGGAGCGAGTGCCGTGGCGTCAGCCTAGCTCACAGCAACCTCAAACTCCTGGAACTCAAGCGATCCTCCTGCCTCAGCCTCCCAAGTAGCTGGGACTACAGGCATGTGCCACCATGCCCGGCTAATTTTTTCTATATATATTTTTAGCTGTCCAATTAATTTCTTTCTATTTTTGGTAGAGATGGGGTCTCACTCTTG
>CAUYSK010071313.1:0-23203 GCA_963575035.1 Avahi laniger
TACAGCATCAGTGGTACTATTAGGGATAGAATAGAAGAGTACCTGTCAGCATAATGAACTTCAATGATTCTGGGAGTGACAAAGTAAATATTCTCGGAGATCATGGAATTTTGTGGACTAAGATATATACAACCATATTCAATTGACCTGAAAGCAGATTTTTTTCTTCTCCTCTAATACAACATCCCTAAACCTGTAATTTAACCTTCTACCTTCCCAGATTTATCTACAATTAGTATCTAGGTAATAGAAGAAACACTTACATAATTATAACTCTAATTAATCAGGGCCAAGGAGAAGACCTACTTATGTTTAGATTAAGTAGGGCACAGCGTTAACACATATCTGAAGAGGATGAGTATTAGAGAGGAAAAGCAAACTATTAACACACAAAGGAATAGGGTGATAACATGACAGGTCAAAGGCAATAAAGAGATCGGAGCAGGTCATAATTGAAATGAGAAAAAAAATCAATAAAATCTAGAAGCCCCAAATAAAATCAGACTATTCTTCTGAGAATGATATTTTATGGGTCTGGGGGATTCTAAGGCATTCACACAGGAAAGCAAAAATTAAGTACACCTTTATGACCATGACATCTTCTTGGTGAATATGTCACACTTTATTCAGTATTTTTACCTGTGCAAATGAAAAATCAACAGTGTTGACAGAAAAGTTCTAGTTTAATGTAATTAATCATTTGTCTCTCAAAAATGTCAGGTCTCTGCATGCTACACCACACATTGCTGCCCACAACATCCCTAGTGGCTGTTCCCTATGGTCAATTTGCATAGCTATGCAAGGGGCAGGGAACCAGGAGAAAGCTACTTAACTCACACTAACCTATGTCTTCATGAGCTGCATAGTAATTGAGGACATGCTAAGTTGGCTTAAGCATTTTACAATAACTTATTTATCTAATTCATGGAACAGTCTCATAAAATATGTTCTCCTATGTGGTAAATTAGATTTATTTATTATTCCAAATTTTTTGTTGTTCTCCCTGAAAGAGAATACCCATTGATAGCACACTTGGTCTTTTGACTTTCTCTATTGTTCCTTTTCCTGTGCTCTGAATATAACATTTTCTAGTTAGAGGCTGCTCCTTTAGCCTGGATCTCGGGAAGAAAAATCCATGTCTTGCATAATCACATATAAAGCACAGCTAACGTGTAACATGAGCAAGACATAAACCTTTGTGTCTGGAGCCACTAAGATTTGGAGATTATTTAATACATTATCACCTAGTAGGAGCAGACTGATATATCTTAATATCTCCATTTTATAGATGATAAAACTGAGTCATAGAAAGTTATAAAAGCTCTATAATTGCCTGAGAATGTACAGTTACGGAGTGGTAGATCTGAGCTTCAAATCAATAGAGCCCATGAAATCCCTGCCCTCTCCTATCTCTTATCATTTGAATTTAACACATCTTGAGTAGGTTGATTCTGCCTTTTGTATTCAGATCCAGCCCTTTGCAATCCATTGATGGGGACTTGATTGGACATCAGCCCTAGATTAAACTGTGTGGAAAGCTGGAATGAGAAAAAGTAATTGTTAATATGGTTAACCCACATAGTCACTTTCTTCACTGACAATATAAAGGATATTATTGAGTTTACTGAAAGGTTCCTGGGAACATTTTTTTCTTTTATATTGGGCTTTATTTTATAGAGTCACACATCTGTTTGATGACTGACATTTTCTGGGCCAGTATTCCTCAGCCTTATGATCCTAGCTGTAATGGAAAGAAGGTCGGGAATCAGAAAAAAAAGTTCAAGCCCTGACAACATCACTTACCAAGATTCAACCCAGGATAAACCACTTAACTTCATAGGTTCAGTCACATTATTTGTTGAAGGAGGATAGTAATTTCTATAATTCTGCCTAAGACAGTTAAGGAGATTAAACGATACATGTGAAATTGCTTTATCTATTATAAAGAACTACACACAAATATAAATAATTATGCTTCTCATTAGAATATCATTATGAGAAAGGTTTTAGAAGATCATATACACATCTTTAACTTGAAAAAGGACCTGGAAGATTCTCATGTAAGGGGGTGGTGAGAAGAAAAATTAAGCTAGTCTCATCTTTATAAAACTTTACAAAAGTGCCTACATTTGTGTTAAGTCCATTCTCCTTTCTATAACAGGGAGAAACAAACACATTCTGTGACTAGATCTAGTTGAAATGAACTAGCTGCTGCATAAAAATAAGGGAGATTAGAGTAGTTAGAGAAGAGGAAATATTTGCAATACACAGTTTCTACTCTCATAAGTATTTATACAGTAACCAGGTCTCTGGTGATATATTATACATTCAGAAAAATAAACAGAATTTTGAGACAGTTCAACAAATTATCTTCTCATTCATTCAAAAGCATTTATTAAGGGTCTTCTATATGCCAAACATTGTTTTAAGTATTAGAGATACAACACAGAACAAGGGTCCTTCTGTAATTTACATTTTAGTGAAGAGAAACTGACTATAAACACAAAATAAACAAACTATAATAAGTATAATTTCCAATATTGATATTTTCTATGGAGAAATTAAATGGAGGGATAGAGACTGAGTTGAGGTGAGAAGATGGACAAAGGCAGCTAATATGGCCTGGAAAGATATGATCAAGAAGGTAATGTTTGATGTAGGATCTAAAACAAGAGCAGAGGGAAGAGGTTCTAGACAAGAGAGAAATGTGATTTCAGAAACACTGAGATAGAAATGTGAAAGACAAATATGGTTTAAGCACAGTCAGTTTGGAAGAAACCTAGCAAGATATGACCTCAAAGAGACTCAGTTATCTAGGCTTCTAGGACAGGAGAAAGATGTGACTTTTATTTGAAGTGGAAATCATTGAAAAGTTTTATTCAGGGAAATGATGTACACTTGTTTATATTTTTAAAAGATCACTTTAATTCCTGTGGTGAGAAAGGACAGTAATGGGCCAAGAAAAGAGACAGGGAGACCGGTAAAGAGGTTTTTGCAGCAATCAAGGTGAGGAAGCTCGTGGCTTAGACTAGGGCTTATCAGTGGGTATGGAGGAAGGTGGTTAAGTTGGTATTACATTTGGCCATGGATCCAAAGGAACATCCTGATGGTTTGCATCTTCAATGTGAAGGAAAAAAATCTCACGAGGATTCTAAGCTTTGTCTACTTGTCATTAGGATGGATTTTGGCATTTTACTAGATTAGGAAGGCTTGTAGATGAGCCAACTACAGTGGGAGGTGATGAAGAATTTTCTTTTGGACACCATTCTAGATGACTACTGGATACTGCGATGGTTAATTTTATGTGCCAACTTGACTGGGTGAGGGGTGTCCAGATGTTTGGTTAAACATTATTCTGGGTGTGCCTGTGAGGGTATTTCTGGGTGAAATTAACATTTGAATTGGTAGACTGAGGGAAGCATGGGAGGTAAGACCTTAATTGGCTTCACTCTGCCATAGTTGGATTCCTGTAGAAGGACACCTTGAGCCAAGGATTTGCATGCAAGTATTATAGTTTATCTAGGAAAATCCCAAGAGGTGGGAGTGGGACAGTAAGACAGGAAAGAGAATCAGGTACCAATCAAACCAATCCAGGTACGCTAATGAGCAGGTTAACACTGTAGGCAAGCATGGCTCAAATCCTGCTGGGAATCTCTGAGAAATTGTGTAGAACATGCTTCACAGGAGTATGCGGAAGTGAGGAAGTTTGAGTATTTCTCATTCAACTCTTATTTTTTATTGGCTGAGTTCTCCTCCGAGAAGCAACTTACTGCTAGTCTGGCCTGCTTCACATGGATGTATTATATCACAAAAAAAAAAAAAACCCTTAAAGCAGAGCAACGCAGGTGCTTGTGGGAGAAAGCTGTCAACATCTGTAAGAATTGTGACTACCAATGCAGCATTGGTGGGGCACTTGAACAACCTCCAAATTTCAGAAGCTTAAAGACAACAAAAAACATTTTTCCACTAGCACTACAAATACATCACAAACTGGCAAGGTAGTGTGTTCAGTGACAGTCTTACGGCAGGGCTAGACTGATAGAAAATTGACAGTCCTTATGCAGAAGGAAATAGAGCTCTGGGGCATAAAGCACAAATAATTAAATTCTCCTGCCTAAAAGCAACACATACCACTTCTTCTGACAACTCATTGGCTGGAAACAGTCACATGACCCCTCTCAAAACCAAGGAAACCAGGAAATTCAGTTCTGCGTAAGTATGTAAAAAAGAGAGAGAGAGAGAAAGAAAGAGAGAGAGAGAGAGAGAGAAATGGATACTAATGAATAGCACAGTTTACCACAGTCACAGTTTGCCCCTTCTGCTCATCAAATATATGGTTGACTCTCCTCATATGTTAAATACACTCCTCCTCTCCCTAAGGAAGGCACTCCAAAGTCCCCTCAGGTCACAGCATTGGTTACCCACCACCTCCTTTCCTGTACACCCAGTAAACAATGGCGGAACAGGAGTAGGATAATTACAGTAAACACTCCCATTTGGAAACAGGAACAATGAGAGCTACAAAGCAGATACTAATCTGTGACAATTCTCATATCCTACTGGGCAGACACCTTGAGGGTCACCTATGGGGGAAGGAAATATTCCTTGATTAAACTCTACTTCTGCTCACAAGAAGAGATCCCTTGTCTGTCTATTTTCAGCATGAACCATGGCTCTATATTATGGAATATCATTCATTTTCTATTATCCTTTTTGGTCACATCTAAGAGGAATGTTGAGGCGGTGCCCTCCTTGGGGCCTGAGTAGATTTCATAACCTGCTTCTCTCCCATAGAAGGTTGAGAGCCCACAAGTTATTTTAAGTCTTGAGCAAACATGTCTCCTTTACCCTAGAAAATCGATTCTTTTGGCAAAGAATTCACTTAAAAATTTAGAAAGTTACTTATATGTAGTTGATTCCACTCTGTTCTATTTGCCAATAATCACTCTAAATTATTTTTGAGACCCATTCTTGTGTATGGTGCATTTCTTTCCCAGCTTTCTCCATGCCTCTGCCTCTCCGTTTGGTTGAAGATGTTTTGAACCCGTGAGGCTTTGTTGGCAGAGTCACACTGTTAGCCTTTTTTTCCCCTCTCTGAGTCATTTTATCTAATTGAAATGATTCACTCGGTTCTACTATAAACCATTTAGAGGTTTTTTTTTAACAATCAGTGTAATAGCCACACCCTGATTTGGTTCTTGCTGAAAATCTGAGTTTTAAACTTTTGTCATTCAAAGCCTTTCTCAATTTTACCTTTCACTATTAGAGGCTGAGAAACAATTGTTTCCATTACACTTAAAACATTGTATTGTGGGTGCTCCCTATTCTCTTTCGTTCCTTCTTAAAACATGACCAATTTATTTCCCTGCTTTTTTCCTTTTTTCTGATACTTTGCTGAACACAGCCACCAACAACCAATACAAACTAATAACATTGTCTTTCTACCTCTTCCTTATTGCTAAAATTTCATTAAGTGCGTGACTATCCTTCCAAGTTATTATAGACATCAGTCCTACCAAATGTTTCCCCAGCATACCGTGTGGCAATGATGCTAACTTCTCAGAATAATTTCCTTCCCACCCACCACCTGATCCTGAAGCTAATGGCACATTCTTTAGGCTATTTTTTGTGGTGTCACTTCTAGGTATATACTTCTGTATCAGTCAAGATAGAATAAATTATACTGTGATAAGGAGCAATCTCAAAAATCTCAGTGGCTTAAAATAACAAAGATTTATGCATTTAAGCATGCTGGGAGCTTTTCTTGGTGTCATCTTGCTCTAATAATGTGCTGATGGAGAAGCCATTATCTTGAAATTTGTCATCACAGAGTGAAAATATGTACTCTGGAAAATCTCACATGAGCAATTAAATACTCCAATTCCAAATGGACACGTATAATATTCACTCACAATTCATTACCCAGAAATAATAATATGGTGTCACCCAGTCACAAAAGAGTCATGAAATTCAGACTTCCCTGTGCTAGAAGGAGAAAAGAACCAAATGTTTATTAAGCATAGCAATGAATACTATAATCAATCACCAGGGATAGAGTCTGAGCAGAAGAGACTCACACAGTGCCCTCTCCTACCTCCAAGAGGACCTGAGATAGGGAACTAAGGACTCTCAACCATCTAAGTATGCTCAGTGGGCATTATCTACACTAATACATCCCTATGTACATGGTTCCAATCTTTTGCCACCTTCTAATTGCTTAGAAACATGGGAAGCCATTAAAGTTGCAGAGACACGAAATGTTAGTGTTTGAGGAAGCTTTTGATATCATATAGCCCAGTTTCTGAGTTTTTAGAGATAAGAATATTGCATATATTAATATTAACCACTAACAATTTAGACCACTAATAATGACCACTTATTGAACATTTGTTATGTTCCAGGAGGATTACTAAGCAGATAACATGTGTTTTTGCAGAAAATAAATAAATAAATAAACAAAAATAAAAACAATGACAAAAACCATTGAAGAGGTATTAATATTGTTAGGCACATTTTATAGATTAAAACCTGAGGCTGAGGGAGGTTCAATGACTTGCCTAAGGTAGAACAGACAGCAAATGCGAGGTCTTGGATTCAAATATAATATTATAGAAATCCACCTGGTTCCAGCATCCTTATTGTCAAACATTGCATGATACCTCCTTCTATGTCTGGTATTTCATTTATCATTATTAGGTTTTTATTCTCAGTACCTTCTATTTTAATACAATAATATATTGTCAAAATTCATTTTTCCTCTTGATATCAAAAAGCAATATCTCTGAGTTATGTGATAAACATACAGAAATACCTTTGCTGAAATGATGCCAGTAAAGACAAAACCCCCAAATCCCAAGATGTTTAATTATTGTGTCCAGATGCTGGGATGACAAGTTTTATTTACAAGTCCTTCATTTGCTTCCACGCTTGGTCTGGTTCCTCTTTGCTCTGTAACTGTCCTTGGGGGCATTTCTGCTTAATGAAACAACAAGATCAATAAGCAGGACTGCTTTATTAGCCTTAACAAATGGCAGAATAACTGTACTGATGGCCACATTTTTGTAGATCTATTATCAGGAATTTGATGCTCTGCATTTTATAATAGACACTTGTCAGGAAAGCAGATTGAAAGATGAAAAGAGAGTCCCAATGAAATTATGAAAACCTCATGTTTGAAAGTCAGGTAACTCCCATATTCTTTCTAATAAAATATTTTTTGTTTTCTTTGGGTATAGGTGTAGTTAGTTAGAGTATTACATTATTGATTTTACTCATGGTGATTAAGGTCCATTAGTTATACTTTCTATTCTTCATTTAATTTCTCTTGAATGAATAGCTTCTTCTACCCCAAATCTATATGAATAAGAGGTACCTTAAAGGTCACAGATTAATTGTCATGTCTAGGTTATAAGGCCTATGTTGGCATTTCTTTTATAATTTGGCAGTATTACTTAACCTTCTACAAAATTATATTCACTTCAAAATTACTTACACACAAAGTTGTACTTTGATATCAGCTTTTATTATAATAAGTCATTAAAATAAAGAGCCTGTATTAGTTTCCTATGGTTTATATAATGAATTACCACAAACTTAGTGATTTAAAACCACACAATTTATTCTCCTAAAGCTCTGGAGGTAAGAAGTCAGACTTCAGTATCACTGGACTAAAGTCAAGGTGTCGGCAGGGCTGTGTGTCCTTAGGTGGCTCTAGAGGAGAATCCTTTTCTCTGTCTTCCAGCTTCTAGAGCCACATTCCTTTCATCGCTTGGTTTATGGACACATCCTCTATCTTCAAAGCCAGCAGCACAGCGTCTGCAAAGCCTTTTCCTCATCTGTACATCATCTTTTTCTCTGTAGTAGGATCTCCCTCTGCCTCCCTTCTGTAAAGGTACTTGTGATTACATTTGGAGATCACCTAGATAATCCAGGATAATCTTCCCATCTCTAGATCTTTAATCACACTTTTTGGCACATGAGGTAATACTTACCATTTTTCCATATAAGGAAATAATCACATTTCCAGGGATTAGGAAGTAGGTATCCTTGGGGAGGCATTATTTAGACTGCCACAGAGCCTTATAGAAAATGTTCTGGTATGTATTATAAACCCTAATTAGAGGACTGTGTCCCCTCATATATATTCCTATATATTAGAAATGCAGTTTTGAATATGGTATTGGAAAAAATTTTTCTCTTAAATAATAAGTAAACTTTTTGATACATTTTATATAAATTTTTATGGTTTCATTTTTTTTGTCCTGAATTTCAGGAAGCTCATTGTCTAATTTGCTGCCTAATAATGAAAGTATACTAATCTTACAGGCAACATATTTATCTCCTCATCCTTTGTGGTTTTAATTTTCAAATTGTAATATTCTGTTAACCATAATTACATATATATGAGAGTGTGTGTGTGTGTGTGTGTGCATGTGTGCCTGTGTGTATATTAGAGTAAATCATTTTAGTCTTTCAAAAAACCCATTGCCAGGTTATGGGGCAATGTACTAGAGATGCAAGTTGCTTATAGACCAGAAGAGAAGGTACATATGTAAGCAGGGTAAAATAAACGTATTTATCTGTGATATAAGCAATGTTTTCTTGGGGAACCCGTGGCCTTGGGTCCACATGTGGCTCTCCTGATCCCCGAGTTTGATCAACCAAATCCAAACTTCACAGAACAAATCTCTTTATTAAAAGGATTTGCTCTGTAAAATTTGGATTCAGTCAAAAGGCCACATTCAAGGATCCAGAATGCCACCTATGGCCCTAAGGCCTCAGGTTCCCCACCCCTGTAATGATTCCTAGGAGAGGTGACTTTTGAGTTGGATTTTTCAGGTTAAAAAAATTGAATAGATGAAGAGAAGGCAGGGACACTAATGGATCCACATTTAGGGGAGTATTCATTTATTATTTAATATAAATATTCATTGAGCTTTCCATATGTGACAAGCACAGTTGCAATCACTGGGGATACCAGAATGAATAAAAGAGACAAAGCCGTATTCTCATGGCATTTGTAGTCAGAAAAGAGGAGATAGACAATAAAAACATAAACAAATAAATGTGTAGTCAAATTAAAATAATAAAATATATGATAAAGAAGATCATCACATTCCAGGGACATGGGGATGGCCTGTACAGCTAGAATAGTGGTTCTCAAGCAGGGATGAGTTATCACTCAAGGGACACTTCACAATGCACGGAGGCATTCTTGATTGTCGTAACAGTGGAGGTGCTACTGGCATTTAGTGGGTGGAAGCCTGAGAGGCTGCTAAACATCCAACAATATACAGGACAGACTCCCAGGCGAAAGAATTTTCTGGCCCAATATGTCAGTAATGTTGAGGTTGAGAAACTCTGGGATAGAGCTTAGAGAATGACAGTGAAATTGGTAAGAATTGAAGTCACTGAGGTTGACAGATGTCAGCTCACAAGAGCCTGTTGGCATTGGTCACCACTGGATTTCATTCTACGTGTAATGGGAAGCCATGGAAAAACTTCAATCAGGGAAGCTAAATGATTTGATTTACATTTTAAATAATTATTTTAGTTGTTGGGTGTAGAAAGAACTATAGTTGTTTCCATAAGAATCAGAAAGAAAAGTAAGAAAGCTATTAAAATAATGCATGTGAGCTAATCATGAAGACTACAATGCTTTTGAAATATATCCTCAAATTCTTTGATATCCCTCCCTCCAAGAAATGGAACTTGGTCACCCTTCCCTTGAGTGTGGAGCAGATATAGTATCTTGGGTCCTCCTTGCTCAGTCTCTGGGGGAGGACAGATGACATGCTGTAAGGACACTCAAGCTTTATGGGGAAATCCATGTAGTGAGAAACCAAGGCCTCTGTCCGACATTATGTAAGGACTGAGGCTTCTGTTAAAAGCCATAGGAATAAGCCATCTTGGAATCAAGTGCTCAGCTTCTGCTGTGGTGTGGATATTTGACCCTCCAAACCTCATGTTGAAATCTGATCCCCAATGATGGAGGTGGGGGCCTAGTGGGAGGTGTTTGAGTGGCGGGGGAAGATCCCTCACGAATGGCTTGGTGCTATCCTCATGGTAGTGAGTGAATTCTTGCTCTGTTAGTTCCCAGGAGAGCTGTTTGTTTAAAAGAACCTGGTACCTCCCTACCCCACTTTCTCACTTCCTCCCTCTGGGTGATCTCTGCCCATGGCTAATTCCGTTCACTTTCTGCCATGAGTGGAAGCAGCCTGAGACCCTCACCAAAAGCAGATGCCACAGAACCATGAGCCAAATAAACCTTTTTTCTTTATAAATGACCTCAGGTATTCCTTTATAGCAACACAAATGAACTGATATGGCTTCCACCAAGCTTTCAAATTACTGCAACCCTGGCTGATATCTCAGGAGTCCCTGAGCCAGAATCACCCAATTAGGCCACTCCCAAATTTCTGACTCACAAAAACTGTGAGGTAATAAATGTTTACTGGGGCTCAGGGATATTTTATCATGCTACAATAGATAGTCAATACAAGCAAGCAATCAGGACCAGCTGAGGTGCTTGCTGAGGGCAAAGGAGATATAGGATGTGCAGTGGAGAAAGGTCGTTTTAAATACTAGTTACAACAATGTGACCAAATACAGTTATACAACAGTTATGAGTATTTCTTCCTTAGTTTGATATGGTTATGTATATGTTAAGCAAATATTCTTGTTTTCTTACTCTCTTCTTCCATTTCACTACTGTCTAATATAATATGTGTTAACTTTATACTCAAGATTTAAGTTACATGAATGTGAATAACTAGGAGAATGAATGTCAGCCAGTATCAAAGAGGGGATGTTGTGTGTTTTTTGGGGAAAGCGTTAGCATGTTTTCACTTGTGTGTAGGATAGCTGTCTCATGTTAGGTGGAAGCATGATTTTGTTATTGTCTTTATTTGGAAATTAATATAGCTATATTTACAAGAGGTATGTATAGGTGTTAGGTTGGCAAGGTATGCGCTGTGATGGCTTTGTAATGAGTCAACTTGACTAAGCTAAAGTAACTTTCCTAGAATTCTCTTCCCCATATGCTTCCGGTTAGGGTGAGCCATAAAAAACATTTTATTAGCATGAGATCTAGAAGTGACATCACACCATTTTATTTTTAACACTCAGTAGCTCAAGACAGATAATTTTGCAGTTCACATGCATGACTTACCTGCTGGATAGCCTGTTTAGTATGGGGGAGTGATCAGTCTTGCAACTGCTGGAACTGTCTCTGGATTTTCCTTCAACTTCTCTGACCCATGGGCCAGAGCTAACTAGATACCTTCTAGTTAGCTCTGTAATAAAGGACACCAGCTTCTTCTTCAGGACACCTGAGCCATGGGAGGCAGTGGAAAAAGACATGGTTCCATTCATCCTATAGTTTCCCCCGTGTTCCCCTGCTTTATATCCACATTCTTTTCCTGCATATTGCCTGTGCTGTGGACTTCAAGCTCCTGCAGCTGATGCAAAGACAATAGTCTTAGAGAGAATGTTTAACTCATTCCTTCATTCCTTGGGTAAGGCCAAATCTCTGCAATAGACCACACACGCGCACACGCACACACACGTACACACTCATGCACTCACATTCTAATGTGTCCCCTTTGAATCCTGACTATGGTATAAGTGGAGAGTTGGTGAGATGTGGTTGGATTTGCAATGTGATTTGATGGTAGAACTAATCATCCTTTCGGGAGTTTTTGATCTGGGAATTGAAAGAAAGAAGAATCAAGGATGATCTTTAGGTTCTTTTTTTTTTTTTAATTCAGGATATTATGGGGGTACAAACATTTTGGTTACATGAAATGCATTTGCCTCACCCAATCCAGGGCTACAAGTGTGTTCTTCCCCCATACAGTGTGCCCTGTTTCCATTAGCTGTGAGTTTACTCCCCCCATACCCAACCCCCTCTACCTGACTGGCACCCAACGAGTATTATTACCATGTGAGCACCTTAGTGTTGATCAGTTAGTACCAGTTTGATGGCGAGTACATGTGGTGCATATTTTTCCATCCTTGTGATACTTCACTTCGAAGGATGGGTTCAATTCCTATTCAGGATAATATCAGAGGCACAAGATCACCATTGTTTTTTGTAGTTGAGTAGTATTCCGTGGTATACATATACCACATTTTATTAATCCACTCATGAATTGATGGGCATTTAGGTTGTTTCCACATCTTTGCAATTGTGAATCTAAGCCATTTGATAAAATTAGGAAGATTTCCAAGAGGGTGAATCAAAAATTTTGCTTAGACACCTTCCATTTAAGAAGCTTAGACATCAAGTGAAAGTATGAAGCAAGTAAATGAAGGTAAAAATGCAGCTCAAGAAAGAAATCCAAGATGGAGATAAAGGATTAGGAGTCATAAGCCTGTGTATGATATTTAAAACCATGTAACTAGATTTATTTCTCTGGAGAGATAGCATGGATGGAAATAGCCTACATGGAAAATAAAAGAGAGATAAGAACAGAGCCCTCCAACATTTAGAGGTAAATCAAAAATGGTGCTAACAAGAGAGTTTGGCAGCGAACAGTCAGGAAGGAAGAAGTGAAATGAGTTGAGTGTGTCATAAAAACCAAGAGTAGAGAGTGTCTCAACAATGAGTGAAAAGTATATCCCAGAGCTGCTGATGTTCCTGGAATTAAGGGGAGTCCCCAAATTCTAGGCATTTTGGATAAGGTCACAGCTCCTTCACCTCTACATTTCAATTCGGTAGGATCAAGGATGGATCTAGAACCCTGCACATTCCTCACCTTCCCTTCCTTCCAACAGCACTCATGATTGCCACTGCTAATCTCATCATGCTCCTTATCCATTTGACTGACTTAAACACTAACCTATAGCAGCCCAGACTTCCCAGGTTGCTCCTCCTTCATCCCCTGAAATCTCACCTCCTTATGGCTTATTATCTCCCATCATCCCCATCAAACTCAAACATCAACACTTTTCCCTCAGAAACTCCTGAAGCATTGCCACCATGCCCTCCAGCATTCAGTCTCCAGAAAAATCCCTTATTTTCTCAACATCCTCTCTACATACAACTGAAATTTGGCTGACTCTCCACTGAGTTTTCTGCTTCCCTGATAGCCCTGCAAAGAGGTAGCATTTTATCTCTCACATTCCACATACCACAGGGTATGTGGGTTGAGTGTCCTCTTGCTTTACCACTTACAGACTGAATTATCACCTGTGAACAGCATGTCATCAGAATATTCCCACCTTGCAGTCATTTGCTGATACCTCCTCCTAGAACACCCCACTCACTCCTTAAGTTTTAGCTCCTTAATTATTGACTGTTTCCAATACTACTCCTAACATAGCTCATGGAGATGTCAATTTTCATGAAGAGAATCTTCCCAACATCCTGGAATGTTAGTCACTGGCTCACCTCACTTCCAACAATCTTGTCCCCTACCATGTTCCAGTTTTCCATTCCCAAAGTTATACCATATATTTTGTCATTATCAATAACTTCAACTTCTCAACTCAATTTCAAGCACATTCTAGTTCTAATTCTCCCCCTAAAGTACTCCACATCCTACAGTCTTTTAATTACCAGGGCCTACATTGATCTTACAACTTTTCCGGTCCCTAACCCCATCATGATCTCACTATCCCCCTTACCTAGTTTAAATTTTATGGTTCATCATTGTAAACGTCTCTTGTATACATTCCCAAGTTCTTAGGTTTATGGCACTTCTCTGTATTTATCATACTCGCCTAGCAAAATCCCCTCCTTGGTTAAACTCAATATTTTACCTATTTTGTATCTTAACCTTAATAACTGAACATGGTCAGAGAAACCCATAAACATGATGATGGTTAAATTCATAACTATTAACCTCAAAGAAGTCCCTAATGTGGCTCGGCAATCCTAATATATTTTCCTAGTTCTCTCATGCTCCTACCATTCTAGATGACAATTTTATGTCATATTCTGAAGCCTCCAACATCTTTATTCTTCTAAATCTCAGTTGATGGCCTTACTTCCTATTTCACTGAGAAAATAGAAGCATAAGGAAAAAAATACAAATGTCCACATCTCTATGAATAACCTACACACTTGCGTTTGTGCCCACTTATGATGACTTCCTGTCAGTGAGTATGAATGAACTGACCTTTCTTCTGCTTAAGATCAACACTTCCACTTGTACGCTAGATCTTATTCCTTCTCATTTACTCCAGGAAATATTTATGATAATTTCCTCTTCTCTCATGCATCATCAGTTCTTCTCCCTCTCTATTTGATCATAATCTCAGTTTGCAAACAGGCTATTCTTTCTCCTATCTGAAACAAAGCCTGTTTTGATCCTACTCTCTCTTTCAGCTACTGCTTCAAATTTCTGCTCCCCTTTATAGCAAACATTTCCAAATAATTGCCTGTATTTGCTATCTCTAATTCCTCTTCTCCCATTCTTTCTTGAACTCACTTCACGTAGACTTTTACTCTCACTTATCCATTGAATTTACTCTTGCCAAAGTTACCATTGCCCTACTGGATCTAGCAGCTGCCTTTAAGACAGTCTTCTTCTTGAGTGCTGCTCATTCTCAGCCTCTAGAACTTCATAGTTTGTTTTTGACCTGCCTAGCTGGCTACTCCTCCTTAGTATTTTTGTTTGTTCATTGCTGGCTCTTTCTTATCATCCCAACTTCCAAATTTTGGAATGAGGTAGTTTTTTTTTGGGTTTTTTTTTTTGTGTGTTTTTTTAACCTAAGTATCATGAGAATTCAGCCACGCTTGGTTTCCATGAATGAACCCTGAGGATGAATATTTTCCAAATAGCTCTGTAAGTGCATTATATAAAAATCTATATTTGTTGATAACCTGCTCATTTCAAAGTACCTAGTATACTGAGATCTTTTTTTTTCTTTCTCCTGTCTGCCTCAGCAGTACTTTAAATTGCTTATTAGAGCAGTTACGCATTCAGAATATTAATGAGAATGAGCATATTCATCTATTAAATTACCATGGCATGTTAAAAATTAGAAATTCAGTATTATCTTTATTTTGGAGCTTGGGCCACTAACAAAGGAAACACAGAGTCAAGGTGAATTTCAGATCATTTTAACAGGATAACTAATATAAAAGGATAATAGGTCCTATCCTGGACTGCTTTCCATTTCAAAGTTGATGAGGACACTGTTCAGCTAGCAATAAAGATAGAAAATTTATAAGGGTATGCACAGTAGTTTATGCTACAGCCTGGCTCTTGAATTTTTCATCTGTATCATAAACAAAGAAGGATAAGAAACATTTACTCTACATTTCAAAGAACTATAGATGAAAAGAGACTGTGGAGTGGGAAGCCAGCACAATTAAATTTCAGTCTTTAAAATGACACTGCATTTTAGACATCTCTGTATATGGTTTCTCACTTTTTAAAACATTTTATTGAACTTTATAAACTCCTATCTCATTTAGAGAACAAGTCGCTGAAGAGCAGAAACCAAAGGATTATAGATCCCAATTACATTATAGGTTCTGAACTAAATGTCACCCTAGTATTTCTGTGTAGCAGTGATTAACGTGAGGAGATTTCCTTATCTTTATAACCTGCTTATACTACAGTACAAAGCCTGGTAACAATCGCTAAGCTGAGGTAAGATAAATTATCATCATAAATGTTTGCAGAAAGTAAAAATTGGAAATGCAAAACAAACTGTCTGAAATTTTAGTGACCATGTATTATTACTATACTAGATGATTCTGGTGATTTTGGCACATACTCAGAAGACGGGGAAGAAGATGAAACCAAATGTCTCTAACAGAGACATCAAGGGACCTTTAAAGGATAGGATGTTTATCTCCTCTGATGTTAAACACTCTGACATCAACTATATTCAACAGTAACCTTATGTTAACATCAGGTCAGCAGTTATGAACTTCATTTGATTCAAGTAAAATTGATTATAAGGTTTCACTTTGTGCCTATTCTTACTGCTAATACAAGAAACATCCTATTTTCTAGGTACTGTTTTTCATTTCTTTATTTGTGTGCATATACATATATACACATATACATTTCAATAAATTTTATCTCTTTCAACTACTTTACAAGGCATGTTTATTATTTAAGAGAGGGAAGAGTCATTAATAATCACAAATTACTTTGGTTTAGCAGAGGGAAGATTCTTTTTTTATTCAGCCTTAAAACTGACTTTTTCATATCCACAATGACCTCTTAGCATCTAATAAATATTTGTGCACATTCAAGGATGTTATAAAAACCACCCATGATAAATGTTAATTATTAGGAATTTAACAAATTTACTCTGTCAAGACTCTGTCACTCCATTTTTATAGGTATAAATGAGAGACCTGAAGCCATAAACAAGGATATGATGCATTGGCATAGGGAAGAGTTTGTGAGCAGGTGACCCACAGTGATGTTTTATTTTGCCAACACAGTATTTTAACATTGTTTGATTTGCCGACATTAAAAAATGTAGTGTTCACAAAGACATCTGAATTTCTACTTCTCTTGAAACGCTGGGGATCTGGGAACACTTGGCCTACGTTCAGTGGTATGCTGGTAGGTGCTGAACATTCAGGTTTCAAAAAGAAAAAGGTCCTGAGTTGTAGCATTAGCCAATTCCTGTGGTGTAAATACCACCACCGTGACTGATTTTGAGCTACCAATGTGACATTGCTGAAGTGGAGTTGGGAAGAGGTGCACACAGTCTGCTCTTGCAAAATGGTATAAGCCAGCTCTAGCACACCACTGTCTGTACCATTCTGCAACAAAACTGGCTGAAATTACTCGTTGCCACTTTTAGACATGGGACAATCTCTCCGGTTCTTCATACTCCCTACATCATCTGTGTCATCTATTTACGTGACCTGCTATTTTGCATAGGGATTTTGTTTGTGTTTGTGACCTCTGACATAAGGAATAATTACATGGAGAATTAAGTCCTGGGACCTTGGAAAATTAAATAAGTTCAATGTTATTAATATTTAAGTAGGCACTGTGTAGTTAAGGCCTTCAGTTGAAAAGAGTTGACCCAATCAGAAGAACGTGATAAACTGGGGACAGGAACAGCAGACAGATACATTATGCCAATATCCATGGATCTGCAGGATGCAGCCTCAGTTTTTTCTGTAAAACTTGGCCTTTGCAATGATTAGTAGACAAAGATTGGAGCAGGTATGGTGTCAATGCTAGAGTTACTGTGCTGGATCATAAGAAAACAATGGTTTTGGCAGCAGCCTCCTGCAGGGCTGGTGTCTTAGTCAGTCCGGGCTGCTATAAAAAGTGACCATAGAGTGGGTGGCTTAATGAAACATTTATTTTTCAGCATTTTGGAGGCTGGGAAGTCTAAGATCAAGGTGCCATTAGATCTAGTGTCAGGCGAGAATCCTCTTCCTGTTTTGCAGCCGTTCATCTTCTTGCTATGTCTTCCTATGACAGACAGCAGAGAGAAAGGAAGCTAGTTCTGTCATGTCTTTTTATAAGAGCACTAATGTCATTAAAGAGGGCTCCACCCTCATGACTTCACCAACTCCCAAAGGCTCCACTTCCTAATGCCATCACATTGAGGGTTAGGATTTCAACATATAAATTTTGAGGGAACACATTCAAGTGTGTTGCAGCTGGTAACCTGAGTAAGCATTTAGTGATTTCCATTGGCCTTACACCTCCCCAGGTACTTCTGGGGCAGTATGGCCAGATAGTTGCTCAGTCTATGAGAGGGCTGACTTGTCATACTCACTCTGGCCTTCTGTGTACTCCACTGCTCTGTTTTCATGAACTAAGGCTGAGCCTGCCCAGAATTGCCATATGTGATTGTGAGGTTGTACATTGCATGACTCAAGGGGGCACCTTTCCCATAGACTATGATTTGCATGGTTCCCCCCTTAGGCATTCAGTACATAGCCTGTGAGAACATGCAAAGGGAATTTATTCAGAACTTGCTATATAGCAAGGGAGTCAGCCACCATCACTTGCATTTTGACAGAAACTCCAAGCCAGGGAGAGGAGTGGGAAAGCTCTATAGAAGAACAAAGGTAAAGCTTCAGATATGCCATGATTGGAGGCTATTGGCACAGGGAAGCTGTAAGCAGGCTAACTAGAAGAGGGGCATTCTATAGGATTGGTTCAAGGTGCATTATTTGGCTTTATCTGGTTTGTCCTAAGTTGGAAGCAGGGACGGGAATTAGTAAAGCTGTCAGTTATTAATCAAGTCCTGGACATTTGGGGCTGATCGTTACAGAAGTTATTGTTTACGTTCCTGAATTGTTACTAGAGATAACAGTTTGCCTTTCTAGAAGTGTAACTTACAGCAGACTGGCTTCCTGGGCTGCTGATTACAGATAATGGATTGGTTTCCTGCGCAAGTTTCTGCAGGCCATGGGTCAGTTCTATTTTTATATATGGTCCGGTCATTGTCCTTTGCATAGTCAGTCTCTCATCTGGTGGCCCTGACTTTTTGATGGATTACCTTTTCTCTGTCATACATTTTTATTTCTGAGGCTATTTGCAAATTGAGACTTGTCAATACCAGGTCCTTTAACTGTCAAAATAATATTTTACAATGGCACATTTTATGCAATGAGGAGATGGGGTAGAATGGTCCATGTCTCACAGCTGCAAAAGAGCAGTAGGAATAACCAGAGAAGGGCCAGTCCTGCCCAGCAAATCGTGTCCAAAGGCCCAAATAGTTCTTCAGTGTTTGCTCATTGTATTTTGGGTTGTCCAAGTTTTAACTTATGCCATTATTATTGGAGTTTTTACCTGAAATGGTGAATGACCTTAGCTATCCATTCTGAGATATTCAAACCAGTAAAGTGGCTAAATACATCTTACACACTTAACTTCTAAGGGTGTACACTCTGAGGGTATAAAGAGGCTATTGTAAAAGAACAAATGATTAAGTGATATGAAAGTAATTAGAATAATAAAATACAACAAATATCTGCTAGTTATTCTTCCCTGCAGATAATATCCTCTCATGGATACATTTCTTTCTCCCTTTGGACTTGTTTAACTCCAGAGTGAGAGCAGGGGCTGTGTGCTCTCTCTCTCTCTGTCTCTCTCTCTCTGTCTCTCTCTCTCTCTCTCTTCTTTTGTAATTCCCACGGAAAAGATTGAGAAGCTTCAACATGTGGCTGGCTAGTCAGCTAAGCTGCACAGTATTTAAAAGGGAAGGAGTGATAGAAGACAATGCCCAAGCAACAAGTGGTATCATGCACAGAGCCACCAATGGTAGCTTTTTAGAGACTGCTGTTGACTCTCATCAGGCCTGGGTCAGAGTCTAGCATCTGTGCCTGCTGGTCCATGAATTCAGCCCCTGTCCTCATCAGAACAGCACACACATTAAACACTGCCATCCAGCTTCCTTATAAACTTGACAAATGGTGTGCAGGGAGTTGAACTTCCAAATTCCTTGGGTTCCATATTAAAGATAAACTCTTGAAAATTTGAATTTTCTAGATTTTGCTTTTTATTTTATTTCCAAATTGCTGCTCTCTATCTTTCAGTACTCTGTTTTTTCCAACCCTTGACATTGAAACTTACCATGGTTTTCCTTTCTTTGTCTAAAATTCCACATTTTAAAGATATTTCCTTTGCCTATTAGAAGGAATGAAGTAATTTCTGTCTAGTTTTAGTTCATCTTAAGACGTGCAATATGAAGACTGTCTCTTTCCCATAATCCTATCTTTTCTTCTGCCCTTGCTCTTTTTTAAATTTCTTCTGTTCCTTTCCTTGGCTTGTCTGCATGTCCTTTGGCTTAGCTGTGCCTGTGCCTGTGCTGGTTAGTGTTGATAGAAGTTCAGGGGGCAGGAATACATTTATTGTGTCTGATTTGCCCTGCATGTAATACCACAAGATATCCATCTGTGTTTTCAGGTTTCACAATGATGCCACAGAAAATATGTTTTTTTTTTTCCAGATGACACATTGAATTTTTCAACTTCAAATCATCCAAGCTAGGTCCTCTAGCAGAAAAAAGATCACATCATTTTTCAATATTTGTGGTAGTGTCTGTTTAAATACATTAACAGATATAGAAGGCAAAGGAAATAGATTCATAACCACAAAGGCATTACTGCTGAGTTCTAAAATTATAACGATACTGGGAAGTTACTGCCTTTTCTGCAGCCTGACTGTATAATATAAGGTGAGCTGCTGATAAATAAGCACTGCTTTGGGTTAAGGTTTAAATGGTTAGGTGTCCTCATGGGTGTCCTCATGTTAATTGTCTGTCTTTAGTCAGGCAAATAAGAAAAAAAAAAGGCCCCTCCAGCCACACACATATACTCCCTTTTAAGCACATGACTCAAAAGTGTGCAGGTGTTTTTGCAAGAAGAAAACTTCATTCCTTTCTCCTGGCGAACATGCTTCCTGATATGGTAGCCCATAACTCAGCAACTCCTAAGGTGGCTAGACTTCAGCTCTCACTTGCCCCTTGGTCTGGGTGGCCCAGTAGACAGTGTCAGTAGAGTCCCTTTACCGGGCAGTACACTCATCACCAGCTGCTTTGGGTGTTGGCTCAGTCAGGGTTCCACCAGAGAAACAGAACCTGTGGAAAAGTGTGGGGGCAGGGTAATGGAGGGTGAGGGAGTAAAGAAGAGTGAGGGAAAGGTAGAGCGTGGGAATGGGGGGGGGGGAAGAGGGAGGGATAGAGAGACCGAGAGGACTTATTGAAAGGAGTTAGCTTACATGATTGCGAGAGCTGCCTAAGGAAGTCCAAAATCTGTAGGACAGGCCATCAGGACGGTCAAGTGGAATTCTCAGGCATGGGTTGAAGCTGCTATCCACAGGCTGAATTTATTCTTCTTTGGGAAGGTCTCAGTTCTGCTCTTAAGGCCTCTCAACTGATTTTCAGGCCCACCCAGATTACCTAGGACAGGGGTGGGGAATCTGCAGCCTTAAGGCCGCATGTGGCCTTCTAGGTCCTTAAATGCAATCTTTCGAACCCAAATTTTATAGAACAAATCCTTTTATTTTTATTAATACATTTTTATTCATCTTTATTTTTATTTTTATTTCAGGGCATTATGAGGGTACAAACATTTTGGTTACGTTTTATATCTTTGCCTCACTCAAGTGAGGATTAGAGGCATGCCCTTACACTCTACAATGCTCACCGTGTCCTTTAGTTGTGAGTTTACCCCCCATCCCCCTAATCCCTGGAGAATATTACTGCCATATTTTATTTTTAAAATGAACATATTTAAAATACCAAAGAATAAAATAAGTTTTAGTGAAATAATCCTCCCAGATTGACCGACACAAATAGAACATTAGTAAGACATAAGGGCTAAACTGATGACTGCTACGCTCATGACTTAGTTCTAACTTCTCCTGCCTGACTGGCACCACTACTGCATGAGGCTGGTTGGTGAGAGTTTATGGGGGTCGAGTACACCAGTCTGTCATCAGCTTTTGACAATGGTGCACTTTGTTTCTGTTTGAAGTGGAATTTGTGAATAGTTGCACTGCTCGACAGTATTTTTTAAGTCTATCTTCTCAACAGCCCATCATGTCAAAGAAGACCAAGAGAATGCTGAAGGAAGAAAACAGATTTTTTTAATGAGGATTGGGAATTGCAATATTATCTTGTTTCTGCTAAAGATAAGATGATTTGCTTACTTTGTGATACTGCAATACCAACATTAAAGAAATTCAATGCTCATCAGCATTATAACACTGTAAGGACCACAAATATTTTAAATTAGAGGAGAGGCGTGAAAGGTTGTATTGCAAAAATTAAAAGATGAAAAGCAAAAGCAAAGACAATTCTTTTAAAGGACCAATAGGACCTGAAAATAATGCCACTGAAGCAAATTATAAAGTAGCTTACATACTTGTGAAAAAAGGGAAGCCATTCAGTGATGTCGAAATTGTGAAAGAATTCATTGATGAAGTTGTGGGAT
Organism: Avahi laniger; assembly: GCA_963575035.1. Taxonomy (NCBI): domain Eukaryota; kingdom Metazoa; phylum Chordata; class Mammalia; order Primates; family Indriidae; genus Avahi; species Avahi laniger. Next base: position 21,887 of record CAUYSK010071313.1, read on the forward strand.
ACTTAGACCCAGATAACATTTCAAAGTACAAACAACTGCCTATTTTAAGGAGAACCATGACTGATCAAGAGCACGAATTACCCTTCAACTTAACAGAACAACTTCATGCAGTACTTCAAAAGGAAAATATATATTATTCAGTCGCTTTGGATGAATCAACTGAGACTACTGACTCGGTGCAGATTTTATACTTCATTTGGGTCATAACAGAAGATTTTCTTTACTAAAAAGAGTTACTTGCTTTGGGCACTCTTATGAATGGAACACAGGGAATAGATACCTTCAATAACTTTCAAGATAAATGTCATGAAGTTGGACTGAATTTGATAAATTTAGTGAGTATACAGATGGTGCACCTTCCATGACAGGAAAACATGAACGGTTTATTGCACAGATTAAAAAAGTATTAATAGATCCAGATGCCCTCATTTCTTTTCATTGTATCTTGCGTCAACAAAATCTCTGTTCTAAAGCTACTATTTTAAGTGACACTTTGCAACAAGTTATAGTATTGTTAACTATTTTTGTGCAAATACAATACAGCATCAGTCAGTTTTGTAATATGCTAAAGTTGAACGTGGGGTACTCAGTGTGGATTTGCCTTATCATTCTAAAGTGGGTTGGCTACTGCAGGAATAGGTGTTAGCCAAAATTGTATCTTTAGGAGAACAGACAGTTAAATTTTACAAAGAACAGAATCAGCAATGTGAATTATTGCAAGAAGATTTCTATAGGAATACAGCATTTCTGTGTGATATTATGGCAAATCAAAACAACCTGAATATTTATTTACAAAGTAAAACTAAGTCTACATTGATATGCGGCAAAAAAATACAAGCATTTTGATAAAAGCTATCTTTTTTGAGAACATTTTCTCTTTAAAAGGGAATTTTGGATGAACATTTTCCTCAGGTAGCAAAGGTCATTTATAAACAGGATGATATATGCAAATAATTTGAAGAATACACATCTGTTGTATACCTATTAATTGAAGAATACAATGAAAGGTTCACTGACTTTCAAAATCATGACACGACACTCAAATTAGCATTTCAGCCTCACCTAGTTAATATCACCAAGGCACCTAAAGAACTGTAGTTGGAATTGATTGAGCTCTCAGTAGGAAAGATCCAATTGAAATATGGAATACAGTAGAATATCCACACCTTCAGCAACATGCCCCCAAAATGCTTTCTTGCTTTTCAACTTACTGCTGCGAATCTACATTCTCCTACCTAACCCAAATCAAGATGCCCTTAAGCTCACAAATGACTGATACCCATCTAGAGGATCAACTGAAACTGCAGACCTCCACAT